>LPNX010902592.1:65743-96603 GCA_001517045.1 Pseudotsuga menziesii | reverse complement strand
GCGCTTTGAATTGCTATCAATCGATCTGTTTTTCTCCTTTAATGCTTGAAAGAATCCCATCCTTGATCGAGCTCATCGTTGTTTTTGCATATCTTTCGAAGCCGTTGTGAATCGGGAGTTAAGTTTTTTGACTTTCTGCCGTTGCGGGTGAGTTTCGGTTCTCTGACGTGTTGGATGGTTTTTGATTCTTCATCGGAAGGGTTGAGTTCTCCCTCGTCCGACGTTGCAGACAGATATTCACTCCGGGCGTCCGCCGTTGCGGATCATGTTGGGTTTTGACTTTGTCTTACCCTCCGATCTGCGCTTTAAATTGTCTTTCGGCTGCGCATTGGAGCCCGTTAACTTCGTGCTTTCTGCCGTTGCGGATGGAGTTCAACTTATGAATGCCCGCCGTTGTGGAGGAGTCCAAGTTGTCGGTCTCCGACCTTGGTCCTCGTCGACGACCGATCATTGTTTATTTGCACATTCTATTAGTCGTTGCGGGTGAGTTGGTGCTGGGGACTGTCCGCCGTTGCGAAAGGTCTGGGGTTCTAGCCGCCCGACTCAGATTTGGTTTCGTGGCCGATTTAGAGCTCTCGCACGTGCGGCTCTTTTATATATGCGGGGGAAGGGGTTTGTATTTTTTATTGTTTTTTTGGGCCTGAGCTGTCATTGTCCTCTCCGCACTATCGACCCTGTGAACCTTGTGGAGCTCCGTGTTTGTACCCTTGTCCAGGTGTCAGTTGGAAGCTCAACCGTTGTCGCCTCATCAGCTATGCATCACTGCCAGGTAGGCTCGTTACCACCCTACCTTGTTCTTTTCAAGGTTTTGATTGGGTGATTTGTGCTGCAGTTGGGGTATTGCTAGGATTGTGTCCCCGTATCCCTTTTTCGCTTGCACACAGAGTTTTCACCCGCGACTAGGGTTGCCATAATCATTTCTCCTTGCATGTTGCGCCTACATTTTTTAGAATTGCCGGTTGGGGATAACTGTTTGCGGTTAGAGGGGGGGAAGTCATTTTTTCCTTTATAGAGCCCGCGTATTATCTTTTGACCTCGGCCATTTTGGTTTCGCCCCACACGCAGTGGATTAAGGCGTGGTGCAGGCGGCCGTTATGCCACCTGTACCTGGTTTTCCCCTTGTAATAATGAGGTCCAGGAAGAAGTTTCGATGGGGGTTTTTGCTGGTGATTTGTTAATGAGTCCTCGGCTAGTCAGTTCCCCTATTATGTTTACCTAGTTTCGAACCCCGAGCTTTCTCCCACGCCATCCCGCGTAGTCCATCAATCTCGGCTGTCTAAAACCCTAGGTGTTTATGAGGGCTGTGTCGCTAAAGTGTTTTCAATTTGAGGATGTCGTGGATAGTGGCTCTGGTGAGAGTGCCATGTGCAAAAAATTTGTTATTGATGCCCACAGTATCTAGCGGCATCGATGTAACTATCTTTCCGCGAGCCGCATAGGCTATTGCCGTTTTTATCCTTGATAAAGCCGTGTCGTCGAAATGTTTGATTTTGACAAAGACACATTTTCCCTTTGCTTTTAAGATCCATACATTTGCATTGCGAGCTATTTTAATAGGAGAAACGACACTGCGAACATGCATGGGTTTCTATGCCTGCTTTCACTTTAAATGGCACTCTGCATATGATGTGCTTATTTTGCTTCAATGTATTGCTATCTTGGGAAAATGGCATGTCACATAATAGTGTAGATTTAATGTTGTCTCAAGCATAATTGATAAGCTTGATATTATGCAACAGTGGTAGATTGTTCAGAACTGTGTATGCTTCACATAAATCAAGTCATGAAATATTGCACCCTAGTCTCAAGGCATTATAGAGATGTGCAATGCATGCATTTGTTGCACAGGTTATTATCATACTAGACATAGGATAATAGCACATGGCATAGTATTGGGTACTAGTTTGATTATCTAGCCCAAAGGGCTTATGTCTTAATTCCATTGATTGGTTACTATCATGATACACGTGAGAAGGAATAAACTATTGCATAATGTCTGCAATTCAAATTACTTAATGTCACAATGTTATACATGGTAGGAGGAACTTACAATGTCCAAAAGACAAAAGAAGAAGGCCCCAGCGGTGGAAGAAGTACCAGCACAAGAAACAGAAACAAAGACTGAATATATATATGAGGACACCCAATGTGTCTCGGGTGTTGAGCCTGAATATAAATGGGATGAGATATACAAATTGATTTCCCGCAAGGAAGTCCCAGACATGGGTCTCGAAGAGGAGCCCATTTATGCCAACATAGAGAAATCCGCCATCATGAAGGTGGCTACCAGACCAGAGCTGTTCCCATGCTCTGATGTTATGAGATGGATTCTGCCCCACACAAACAACAACACAATGCTTATAGGAAATGTCGAAGGTCAGGGCTATGCTACATTTAGCCCAGGATATGTGGCGCTGGCTTACCACCTGCCAAAGCCTCAAATATTCCTGTCAAACGATTGGTTGGATAACCTCAGGATGGACTTAGTGGAAACCCTGAAGAGAATGCTCTTGCCAGGAAAGCTCTATCGACACAGAGCAACCAAGGATTACGATACAGGGAGCTTAAGAGCTCCTTACAGATTTGTAGCTCTGATGCTAAACAAGATCTTTGGTAGAGCCAATGGTAGACTCTTCAAATTTGAATGGGTCCCCATTATGTTCCATGTGGCGACCCAAGGAACAGTCTTCAACTGGGCTAGCCTCGTATCAAGCAGTCTCTCTTCTTGCATAGCTGCAGCCTTGGGAGGAGGAGAAGCCCGTAAAAAATCTGAATTCTATATGAGTTCGATTTTGATAGACTGCATACTATGTAACCAGCCTTTCCCCGGCCTCAAGTGTACCTGGGACAGGGAGCAAATCCCTGTATATGCAGCTTACAAACCATTGTGGGCTCATCAGTACCACAGTTATTACAGAGAAGTATGTGAGCATTTCATTATGCCACTATACACGCTTATCTTCTGGAAGGAATGTGACTGCATGTCGGAAGATGCTATGTAGGTAGTAGAGGAGTATGGAGATTATTTCTTGACCGACAATGGTATGTATCTTAGAATGTATGGAGGCTCGAAGACACCTTATCTGCTGCCAAAGTATGCAACGGATTATATAATCCATAAAGAGGCGGTCAGACAAGTGTTCATTGACGGAGTTGGCCATTTCCTGTTCCAGCATAAGAAGGCTGCATATCCCCCTTTGCCTTTCAAGTTAGGTAGCTACAGATTCGCCAATGTGAAACAATCTGCCGAATTCTTAGAGGAACTAGGAAATTTCCACTTTGGGGAGATGCCTTTCCGGTGTAATGACACTCATGGTAAAGTGGCTGAGCACTGCAAGAAGCATAAAGTGTTCTTTGAATATACCCATCATTATGATAAGGAAGAATCTGTCTTCGGGAATGCCCCAAACATGACGGCTCTCAGCAGAAGATTCAAACCAAAGAACCCCACCAAAGGTGGAAAAGGGGCAGAGCAGGCCAAAGCTGAACAAGCCAGAGCTGAAGAAGGAGCCAAAAGGATAAGGGAGGAAGCTCAGAGGCTGGAAAATGAGTCTGCAGAGTGGCTGCAGAAGGGAGAAGAAGAGAAAAGGAAAGCTGCCCAGGAAGCAGCTGAACTAGCAAAAGAAGAAGCCAGAGAAATAGAAGAGGCAGCTAGGCAAGTAGCCGAAGAATCACAGAGAAAACTAAATGAAGAGCTCCAAGGGCAGGAGGCTGAAAAGATAAAGTTAACACAACAGTCAGCCTCCGAAACACCAGGGCAGAGTCAGGAAGAGGAAAACCCTGAGGTGCAAATACTTCAAGTACCTACTGCTAGCACTACTGTAACCCCTACGCTCCAAATAGTGCCTTTCATCCAGAAGAAGGGGGAAGAAGTCCCTGATTTCAGTACTGTATATTATGACAGGACCACTAAAAGAATAATGAGGAGGACGAAAAAGAATGTGGAGGTGAAATATCTATCAGGGAAGATGGTCACAGATACAACAGTCATGCTAGGGACAGACAAAGACCCTATGTTCGCAATAAGAGCCGGGGATGCACTAATTGATGCCTCCGCTGATAACATAAAGAAGGTGATGTTTGAATTAGAGTCAGCTAAGAAGACCACTACTCAGCTAAAAGACACACTGAGAGAAGAAAGAGGAGAGGGTAGCAGACTTAAGAGGAAGTATGAACACGTGCTAAGGGAAATGGAATCCACGAAGGGCGAAATCCATGTCCTTCAGGTGGAGATCCAAGCCAAGGGAACAGCACAAGAGGCTCTAGAAAAGGAGCAACAGGAAGTTCAAGATCTGAAGAATGAGAAGGAACAATTGAGGGCAAAGGTGGAGGACCTAGAGGCGCAGTAGACTATCATCTATGAGTCCAATACTCAATACACCAAAGAACTGAAAGAGCAGCTGGCTTCTCTGACTGCTAAACTGGAGACAGCAAAGGAATAGCAAGTCGATCTGCAGCCATTTAAAGAGTATATCCTAGCGCAAAAGGCTAAAATGATGCAGCTGCAGACTGCTCTGGAAGAAGAAAGATGCAAAGTTCTTCGGATGGACAGCAGGTTAGAAGAGATCATAGAAACTTCCTCCTATTTCGTAGACAGGTCCCAAGATGTTCTTAAGGTCTTGAACACCAGAATGGAAAGACCAGAAGATGATGCCGGGATTCCAGGAGAACTACCAGCCAAAGATCATCAAACCCTCAGAAGAGATCACAGCCTATTAGAGTTTTCCATCAGCACTGCTGAAGACTTTAAGAAGGCTGTCCGAAGGACACATGTAGCATGCTCAGAATATTTTAAAAGGTTACTTAATGCATACAACCGCTGCCAGACAAAGGCTGAGCTTAGGTTTGAAGAGTTCCCAGATCATGAGACCTTTGTGGACATATTGCAGAAAGGGCATCAAGATGCAGAGGCCACGACGCGGCAGATTCAATCCATTGATGCCATGGTACTGAAGAACGAAGTGGGCCATGCAGCCATTAGCATACAGATTCTAGAAGACCAGCTTCGGTTGAGCCCAGCAAGGATCGAGGCCATCAAGAACCAAGTTGACAAGTTTGAAATTAACATCCAGTTCCTATAGCCGTGCGCTTTTGAAGGCCTCGCTGCTGAAGCAGTAGCGTGCAAAAATTTCTTTGAAAACCAAGCAGGATCCTCCTCATAGAGGACCAGTCAACTTTTATTAATGTAATATTTTTGTAAAAGTTTTGAGAAATGAAGCGTTGGGAAAGCAAAAGGTTGGGAAGCCCAAAGGTCACTTTGGGCAACCCAACCATTTTGACCTTTTGTATAAAAGTAGGAAGTGTAGAAGCAAAAGGGGATTTTTTCCCCAGTAAGACTGGAAGGTTGTTGTAAGAAGAACTATTTGCTTTTGCAATAAAAATTACAATTTGCCTGTTGAAAGAATATCGGTGGTATTTCAAATGTTTTGCCATGGATAGTCGAAAGATGAACTACTTTGTTTTTTAGCATTATATCCGTGAATCGTGAGATCGTTCTAACTTATGACCTATGTCTTGTTTAAATGATTTCTGATTTATTTTATGGAATAACCACCATGAGTAATGCATGCTTATTACGAAACAATTGGTTAGCTAGTTGTGGAAATATCTTTCATTGTTCATGCCTGTAAAAGTAAATGTCAGCTATCTGTAATTGCTTTTATCATGTGTGCACACCCGCATTGCTCATATTTATTAAATATAATTTGGCTCCCCAGGGATAGGTAGATAGAGATAAATAGATAGACAGATAGCTAGGTCAGTGCATAGATGCATGTGTGATTCTAGTGCTGGTGAGCCTAAGACGATAGGTAAGAACTTGCGCATCACATTGTGACTGCTCCCCGCATCCTTCACCACCCTGCATGTTTAGTTAGATTCTTGCATATCATTCTTAAGTCAAAAATACAAATTCCGGTGGACCGGGCCGCAACTGGTAAACCCTTGTTGTTACTTTGACCTACGGTAGTCGGACCGTAAAACCGGACGGATTCCCTATACCAAACAATCAACAGGCTAGTTGGGAACGTTGATTGGGGAGAATCCCTTACTATTGTCGCCTGCGAATTTCCAGGCCCCAACAGTTTTTGCGCTAGAAGGAGGGCCACCAGTAAAGGCTGGCCATCGAACTTAATTTCCCGAAACCATCCTACCAGCAGATGTTTGAAGCTTTCAACCTAACCCAAGTATTCGCAGTTTCCAGTGCTATCCTTGAATGATTGTTTTTCCCAGTGGCTTATCTGTTTACCTTTGCTCAACCCAACCCTCTACCGGCATGGAGAGCTAGGTCACCTCTGAACCTAACTCCTTCTTTGCATAACCTTCCTCAAGCCTTTGACAAGCTCTTGCCCAAGTTTGACCCTATGGAAAATATCAATGTAGATGATCACCTTCAAAGCTTCTACCTAGCATTAGAAGGGATAAGGGCTGGGGAGTATGAAGATGTGGTTTGTAGACTTTTTCCACACACTCTGAAAGGAGCAGCAGCATCTTGGTACTTTGGTCTACCTACAAACTCCATTCCAGATTGGGACACCTTTGAAAGGGTTTTCAGAAGTAGATACACAACTCAGAAGACACATGCCTCGTTGATGAAAGGGCTTGGTTTGTTAAGAAAAGAGAAGAATGAAAAGGTACATAGTTTCACTCAGAGATTTTCATTGTACTTAAAAAAAATTTCTGCTATGGACAAACCTTCAGACAAAGTTTTAATTGATTATTATACCTCAGCCCTAGGTCCTGAGCTGGCCATGTTTGCCAAAATGAAAGTCAAGCCTACATTGGTGGGAATTTATGAGGAGGCCGAAAGAGTAGAGGCAGAAAGTGAGAGTATAGAGGATTAGCCTGATTCATGTGAAAAGAAGACCACTGTAATAAGAAGCTCACTGCTATTTAAATCTAGAGAAGATCAACCACAAGATTATCATTAGATGATGAGAGTGCTTCAGAAAATGTCTAACCGAATTGTAGATCTGGAAAAGGAGAGGGACATTCAGAAAACCAATAAGCCACACTATCCAAAAAAGGAAGATAACAACCAATGGCAAGTCTCACCTCCTAATTTGGCATCAATAAACATAACAGAAATAAGAGGGGATAATTTCTGTACCTTTCATCAACAACCTCATTCTGATAAGAAGTGTCCTCAGTGGTTACATTCAATGACATTGGTGATGAATAAGTTGTTGGACCTAGAATTGACTAGGGACAGTGGTGAGGAAGAAAAGGAGAAACAGATCATAAGCAAACCAGAGGATGATACTATGTTCTCATGGAATGGTATTTCACTATTTAACATTGAATATGACACTCCTAAATCTGAATGCCCATCCACAACTAGAAAGGACAAAGTTTTGACAAGCCAAGACAATACAATGATTTCTAAGGTTAACAGTTTGCAGGAGAATGTTAAGAAACTGGACGAGGGCAAAGCGCATCAGAACAATACCCTCAACCAGGGGACAGGACCAACCACTGAGACTGTCGATCCTGTAGAGGAAAATATAGGGGTCAGTGGAAAAGACTCTGATGAAACTCAAGAGCTAGCAAAGGATATACCTATTCAAAACCAACTAGGAGAAGAAGATCAAGAACCAGGTTGGAAAGAAAACCTTGGCACCCCTCCTTTTCTCTTGACTCTAGAGATGTTGAATTACAATGTGCATAATTGCTTAGTAGACTCTGGAGCAGTAGTGAATGTGATGCCCCTTAAGATTTGTAAAAGGATTAATGGACAGCTAGAGTCTACACCTCGTGAAGTAACGCAATTTGATCGCACAGGAGTCAAGGTGGTGGGTGAAATGAAGAATGTCCTCATTCGTTTGGCTGCAAACAACAAAATATGTCAATTTATTGACATTATGGTGGCTGATATACCAAGGGGATATGGGCTCATTCTCAACCAAGATTGGACTGCCAGGTTGAAAGGATATTTTGCTTCATATTGGTCTCATATGTGGTTGCCTCTCAAGGGTACCCCAAGTCATATAAAAATTCTGAGAGAACCATATATGAAGTATACTGTCACTAAGTTAGGAGAAGGCAATGAGTCTGTTGATTCTACCCTGGGAAACTATTTCACTGAGCTTAAGCTAAGACATCATTCCTCAAAAAGGGCCAGTCCTATGACGGGCACTCAGCCTGAGCTCCTTCAACTCCCTCAGGTTGAAAGAAAAGACTGCAAGATCTTAGATATGGGTTCCATTTCAATAACAGCACAATTGGACCATGGTTAGGAAATCCATGTCTAAATCCAGCTCATTCCTCAGTTTTTTTTGTTTTTTTTTATATATAATTTTTCAGGAATGGGCAAAATTTTTGTTTCTGTTGTATATAAATAAATTTCTTTGTTGCTTATGTTGTTTTCTTATTTTAGTGCTTTGATGTTTTCTTTCTTTTGATTACTTGCTTTGCTGTTGTTTTCTTTATAGCTTTGCTAGTTTTCCTTTTGATTTTGAATAAAGAGGCAAGCTCTTGGTTGCAATGGAAACATCAGGGTTCTTTGTTAACTAAAATCTTGACTGAAAGACTGTGCTTTAAAGCATAGAATATCTTCTAGTAACTGTATTCCTAACTGGCATGCATTTATTGAAGTCTCACTTAACCCCTGTAAATAACTCAGAAGTGAAAAAGGTTTGAAGTACTATTTCGAGGCTCCATCTATTTCACATCCTAAATACCCAAGGGAGTGACAGCAAAAGACCCACGGAAAGGAAGCAGAGTGGGACAGTTTATCATATATAAATGATCCCAAGCCATAAATTAAGAAAAGGCTAAAAGATATTAAGAGTCAAAGCTCCTGAAAGAAACAAGACATATCAAAGAAAATCTCGAAAAAGCATTAATCTCAAAGCATAAAGTACCAAATGGCCACAAGATCCTCTCCGTCCGTGAACTAAACTACGAACTATAGTGTTCACACAAAAGGATACTATGGGATAGAGGATCCTGAATTAAAATTCAGTAAGAAAGGCCTGCAGGAAGACTCTTATCAAAAGAACTAAAGTTCAGAAGGCACAAAAGTGCAACTTGGCATGGGAATGAGGAACAAAAGGATAATGCTGTTACTTTCTGTCACAATCCTGTGGTGTCTAAGCTGTAACTACCAAAGGGCAGGTAAAATAAACCTCATCCATTCGGCCTCAAAAGAGTTATTCAGACCTGAAACACTACTGATGTTACATTTTCCCGAAAAGATGGGTTTCGTATAAGTAATTTAATGCATAAGTTGGCCTACTTAGGGATACAGACATCTAGAAGATTTCAATTTTATTCTGACAGTCTTAAGCTGGGAGAGAGAGTTAATTCAGAGATCTGGGGTTCACCAGGTAGTCGCCAATTGTTGCACCTGCAACAATTTCCCAAAATTCTAAAAATTTTAGGACCCTCCTTTACTTTGAGTTAGTTGGTTTTTCTTCTCGATTTTGGTCTATGGATTTTTGGAATGTTCTACAACACTTTGAATTGATATCAATCGATCTATTTTTCTCCTTTAATGCTTGAAAGAATCCCATCCTTGATCGAGCTCATCGTTGTTTTTGCATATCTTTCGAAGCCATTGTGAATCGGGAGTTAATTTTTTTGACTTTCCGCCGTTGCGGGTGAGTTTCGGTTCTCTAACATGTCGGATGGTTTTTTATTCTTCATCGGAAGGGTTGAGTTCTCCCTCGTCCGACGTTACGGACAGATCTTCACTCTGGGCATCCGCCGTTGCGGATCATGTTGGGTTTTGACTTTGTCTTACCCTTCGATCTGCGCTTTAAATTGTCTTTCGGCTGCGTATCGGAGCCCGTTAACTTCGTGCTTTCTGCCGTTGCAGATGGAGTTCAACTTATGAACGCCCGCTGTTGCGGAGGAGTCCAAGTTGTCGGTCCTCCCTGATGCCCGATCATTGTTGATTCGCGCGTTCTATTAGCCGTTGCGGGTGATTTGGTGCTGGGGACTGTCCGCCGTTGTGGAAGGTCTGGGGTTCTAGCCGCCCGACTCAGATTTGGTTTCGCGGCCGATTTAGAGCTCTCGCATGTGCGGATATTTTATATATGCGGGGGCAGGGGTTTGGATTTTTTATTGTTGTTTTGGGCCCGAGCTGTTGTTTTCCTCTCCGCAATGTCGACCCTGCGAACCTTGTGGAGCTCCGTGTTTGTACCCGCATCCAGGTGTCAGTTGGAAGCTCAACCGTTATCACCTCATCAGCTACGCATCACTGCCAGGTAGGCTCGTTACCACCCTACCTCGTGCTTTTCAAGGTTTTGATTGGGTGATTTGTGCTGCGGTTGGGGTATTGCTAGGATTGTGTCCCCGTATCCCTTTTTCGCTCGCACATGGAGTTTTCACGCACGGCTAGGGTTTCCATAGTCGTTTCTCCTTGCATGTTGCGCCTAAATTTTTGAGAATTGCCGGTTGGGGATAACTATTTGCGGTTAGAGGGGGGGAAGTCATTTTTTCCTTTATAGAGCCCGCGTATTATCTTTTGACCTCGATCGTTTTGGTTTTTCCCCGCGCGCAATGGATTAAGGAACGGTGCAGGCAGCCGTTATGCCGCCTGCACCTCATTTTCCCCTTGTAATAATGAGGTCCAGGAAGAAGTTTCGATGGGGGTTTTTGCTGGTGATTTATTGATGAGTCCTCGGCTGGTCAGTTCCCCTATTATGTTTACCTAGTTTTGAACCCCGACCTTTCGCCCGCATCGTCCTGCGCAGTACGTCAATCTCGGCTGTCTAAAACCCTAGGTGTTTATGAGGGCTGTGTCGCTAAAGTGTTTGCAATTTGAGGATGTCGTGGATAGTGGCTCTGGTGAGAGCGCCATGTGCAAAATATTTGTTATTGATGCCCACAGTATCTAGCTGCACCGATGTATCTATCTTTCCGTGAGCCGCATAGGCTATTGCCGTTTTTATCCTTGATAAAGCTGTGTCGTCGAAATGTTTGATTTTTGGAAAGACACATTTTCCCTTTGCTTTTAAGATCCATACATTTGCATTGCGAGTTATTTTAATAGGAGAAACGACATTGCGAACATGCATGGGTTTCTATGCCTGCTTTCACTTTAAATGGCACTCTGCATATGATGTGCATATTTTGCTTCAATGTATTGCTATCTTGGGAAAATGGCATGTTACATAATGGCGTAGATTTAATGCTATCTCAAGCATAATTGATAAGCTTGATATTATGCAACAGTGGTAGATTGTTCAGAACTGTGTATGCTTCACATAAATCAAGTCATGAAATATTGCACCCTAGTCTCAAGGCATTATAGAGCTGTGCAATGCATGCATTTGTTGCACAGGTTATTATCATACTAGACATAGGATAATAGCACATGGCACAGTATTGCGTACTAGTTTGATTATCCAGCCCAAAGGGCTTATGTCTTAATTCCATTGACTGGTTACTATCATGATACACTTGAGAAGGAATAAACTGTTGCATAATGTCTGCAATTCGAATTGCTTAATGTCAAAATGTTATACATGGCAGGAGGAACTTACAATGTCCAAAAGACAAAAGAAGAAGTCCCCAGTGGTGGAAGAAGTACCAGCACCAGAAACAGAAACAAAGACTGAATATATATATGAGGACACCCAATGTGTCTCGGGTGTTGAGCCTGAATATAAATGGGATGAGATATACAGATTGATTTCCCGCAGGGAAGTCCCAGACATGGGTCTCGAAGAGGAGCCCATTTATGCCAACATAGAGAAATCCGCCATCACGAAGGTGGCTACCAGACCAGAGTTGTTCCCATGCTCTGATGTTATGAGATGGATTCTGCCCCACACAAACAACAACAAAATGCCTATAGGAAATGTCGAAGGTCAGGGCTATGCTGCATTTAGCCCAGGATATGTGGCACTGGCTTACCACCTGCCAGAGCCTCAAATCTTCTTGTCAAACGATTGGTTGGATAACCTCAGGATGGACTTAGTGGAAACCCTGAAGATAATGCTCTTGCCAGGAAAGCTCTATCGACACAGAGCAACCGAGGATTACGATACAGCGAGCTTAAGAGCTCCTTACAGATTTGTAGCTCTGATGCTAAACAGGATCTTTGGTAGAGCCAATGGCAGACTCTTCAAATTTGAATGGGTCCCCATTATGTTCCATGCAGCGACCCAAGGAACAATATTCAACTGGGCCAGCCTCATATCAAGCAGTCTCTCTTCTTATGTAGCTGCAGCCTTGGGAGGAGGAGAAGCCCGTAAAAAATCTGAATTCTATATGAGTTTGATTTTGATAGACTGCATACTATGTAACCAGCCTTTCCCCGGCCTCAAGTGTGCCTGGGACAGGGAGCGAATGCCTGTATATGTAGCTTACAAACCATTGTGGGCTCATCAGTACCACAGTTATTATAGAGAAGTATGTGAGCATTTCATTATGCCACTATACACACTTATCTTCCGGAAGGAATGTGACTGCATGCGGAAGATGCTATGCAGGTAGTAGAGGAGTATGGAGATTATTTCTTGACCGACAATGGTATGTATCTTAGAATGTATGGAGGCTCAAAGACACCTTATCTGCTGCCAAAGTATGCAACAGATTATATAATCCATAAAGAGGCGGTCAGACAAGTGTTCATTGACGGAGTTGGTCATTTCCTGTTCCAGCATAAGAAGGCTGCATATCCCCCTTTGCCTTTCAAGTTAGGTAGCTGTATATTCACCAATGTGAAACAAGCTGCCGAATTCATAGAGGAACTAGGAAAGTTCCACTTTGGGGAGATGCCTTTCCTGCTCAATGACACTCATGGTAAAGTGGCTGAGCACTGCAAGAAGCATAAAGTGTTATTTGAATATACCCATCATTATGATAAGGAAGAATCCATCTTCAGGAATGCCCCAAACATGACGGCTCTCAACAAAAGATTCAAACCAAAGAACCCCACCAAAGGTGGAAAAGGGGCAGAGCAGGCCAAAGCTGAACAAGCCAGAGCTAAAGAAGGAGCCAAAAGGATAAGGGAGGAAGCTTAGAGGCTAGAAAATGAGACTGCAGAGTGGCTGCAGAAGGGAGAAGAAGAGAAAAGGAAAGCTGCCCAGGAAGCAGCTGAACTAGCAAAAGAAGCAGCCAGAGAAACAGAAGAGGCAGCTAGGCAAGTAGCCGAAGAAGCACAGAGAAAACTAAATGAAGAGCTCCAAGGGCAGGAGGCTGAAAAGATAAAGTTAACACAACAGTTAGCCTCCGAAACACCAGGGCAGAGTCAAGAAGAGGAAAACCCTGAGGTGCAAATCCTTCAAGTACCTACTGCTAGCACTACTGTAACCCCTACGCTCCAAATAGTGCCTTTCGTCTAGAAGAAGGGGGAAGAAGTCCCTGATTTCAGTACTGTATGTTATGACAGGACCACTAAAAGAATAATGAGGAGGACGGAAAATAATGTGGAGGTGAAAGATCTATCAGGGAAGATGGTCACAGATACAGCAATCATGCTAGGGATAGACAAATACCCTATGTTCGCGATAAGAGCCGGGGCTGCACTAATTGATGCCTCCGCTGATAACATAAAGAAGGTGATGTTTGAATTAGAGTCAGATAAGAAGACGACTGGTCAGCTAAAAGACACACTGAGACAAGAAAAAGGAGAGGGTAGCAGACTTAAGAGGAAGTATGAACACGTGCTAAGGGAAATGGAATCCACAAAGGGTGAAATCCATGTCCTTCAGGTGGAGATCCAAGCCAAGGGAACAGCACAAGAGGCTCTAGAAAAGGCACAACAGGAAGTTCAAGATCTGAAGAATGAGAAGGAACAATTGAGGGCAAAGCTGGAGGACTTAGAGGCGCAGTAGACTATCATCTATGAGTCCAATACTGAATACACCAAAGAACTTAAAGAGCAGCTGGCTTCTCTGACTGCTGAACTGGAGACAGCAAAAGAACAGCAAGTCGATCTGCAGCCATTTAAAGAGTATATCCTAGCACAAAAGGCTAAAATGATGCAGCTACAGACTGCTCTGGAAGAAGAAAGATGCAAAGTTCTTCGGATGGACAGTAGGTTAGAAGAGATCATAGAAACTTCCTCCTATTTCGTAGACAGGTCCCAAGATGTTCTTGAGGTCTTGAATGCCAAAATGGCAAGACCAGAAGATGATGCCGAGATTCCAGGAGAACTACCAGCCAAAGATCATCAAACGCTCAGAAGAGATCACAGCCTAGTAGAGTTTGCCATCAACACTGCTGAAGACTTTAAGAAGGCTGTCCGAAGGACACAGGTAACATGCTCAGAATATTTTAAAAGGTTACTTAATGCATACAACTGCTGCCGGACAGAGGCTGAGCTTAGGTTTGAAGAGTTCCCAGATCATGAGACCTTTGTGGACATATTGCAGAAAGGGCATCAAGATGCAGAGGCCAGGATGCAGCAGATTCAATCCATTGATGCCATGGTACTGAAGAACGAAGTGGGCCACGCAACCATTAGCATACAGATTCTAGAAGACCAGCTTCGGTTGAGCCCAGCAAGGACTGAGGCCATTAGGAACCAAGTTGACAAGTTTGAAATTAACATTGAGTTCCTAGAGCCGTGCGCTTTTGAAGGCCTCGCTGCTGAAGCAGCAGCGTGGAAAAAATTCTTTGAAAACCAAGCAGGATCCTCCTCATAGAGGACCGGTCAACTTTTATTAATGTAATATTTTTGTAAAAGTTTTGAGAAATGAAGCATTGGGAAAGCAAAAGGTTGGGAAGCCCAAAGGTCACTTTGGGCAACCCAACCATTTTGACCTTTTGTATAAAAGTAGGAAGTGTAGAAGCAAAAGGGGATTTTTTCCCCAGTAAGACTGGAAGGTTGTTGTAAGAAGAACTATTTTATTTTGCAATAAAAATTATAGTTTGCCTGTTGAAAGAAGATCGGTGGGATTTCAAATGTTTTGCCATGGATAGTCGAAAGATGAACTACTTTGTTTTTCAGCATTATATCCGTGAATCGTGAGATCGTTCTAACTTATGACCTATGTCTTGTTTAAATGATTTCTGATTTATTTTATGGAATAACCACCATGAGTAATGCATGCTTATTATGAAACAATTGGTTAGCTAGTTGTGGAAATATCTTTCATTGTTCATGCCTATAAAATTAAATGTCAGCTATCTGTAATTTCTTTTATCATGTGTGCACACCCGCATTGCTCATATTTATTAAATATAATTTGGCTCCCCGGGGATAGGTAGATAGAGATAAATAGATAGACAGATAGCTAGTTCAGTGCATAGATGCATGTGTGATTCTGGTGCTGTTGAGCCTAAGACGATAGGTAAGAACCTGCGCATCACATTGTAACTTCTCCCCACATCCTTCACCACCCTGCATGTTTAGTTAGATTCTTGCATATCATTCTTAAGTCAAAAATACAAATTCCGGTGGACCGAGCCGCAACCGGTAAACCCTTGTTGTTACTTTGACCTACGGTAGCCGGACCATAAAACCGGACGGATTCCCTATACCAAACAGTCAATGGGCTAGTTGGGAACGTTGATTGGGGAGAATCCCTTACTGTTGTCGCCTGCGAATTTCCAAGCCCCAACAGCAGGATATTAAAGAATATACCTAATTTCACTAAATATTGGAAAATTCCTCCTAAAATAGTATTGTTGAACTTCCCTACCAATATACATTTCTAATTAAAAAAACCCCATGGTTTCACCAAATATACGGTAGGTATCCATTTTTTGTTTATCGACCCATTTTTAATACCCCCTTTATATCTTATTATCAAGTTGTAACTAATAGGACCCCTAACTCTGAATCTTAGTATACAAAAACAAGATGCTAAATAAAATAATAATATAATGGTAATAATGATCCCACCGAAATTTCATGGGGGATTAATTAATTTGTAGCATTGGATAGTGGAAGACCTGACCAAAAAATAATGGGGCAGGGAAAATGCCTAAAAGAAAACTCAATCAAGAGATCAATGTAACAAAGAATGTAAAAGACTGGTAATCCAATAATCAGTGTAATGTTTGGAAAACATGAGAATTGCAAATGTTTCCCACCACAACATGCCAATCAACCAATTTTATATCATGTAAATACAAGTGACATAGATAGTTCATGTTTTGTAAAAGCTTAATCAATTAAACTCCATAAAAGTGCAAAATTTAAACCCTTTAATTGATGGAATTCCCTACATTTCATTGTATTTTATTTATTTAGACAACATGTGAACAAACAATTGATTTTCACTAAGAATAAACTGCAAAAAAAATAGTATTGATTCATGGGAAAAATGTATTAATAAAATTTTAAACATGTTAGAAATACTTGAAACAATCCATTGACAAAAAGTTAAGTCCTAATGAAATATATCTTATCCATTTTGCTAAATTTCCTCTACCTTAATTGACCATATTATATGCAATCACTTTCTACATTTTACTTTACTTAACATTACTTAAAACTCTATTTAACATAATTATTTTAAAAACAGTTATCAAAAACATTCTCTCTCTCTCTCTCTCTCTCTCTCTCTCTCTCTCTCTGTATATATATATATATATATATATATATATATATATATATATATAACAAGCTAATATTTAAAAAAAAAAAGTAAGCGAGGCTCCATTACAACACAATAATTCAGGCTCTAGTCGATGCCTATAATCCACTCTATGGGAGCACGACTATTAACATTCTGAGCCAAAAGCTTTCATAGTTCCTTATTTTTCTCTAGGAATAGGTCGCCGAAAGGATTGGATTCGATGAGGAAGTTGATAATGCATAGCCCTGTGTGAGATATAGGAGGAATTGGTGGGAACATAGGTGTCTGTGGGCGTCCTCCAAATATATGAAGAAGAAATTATATATATGAATCCATCCCATGTTTTGAATTTTATTCCTCATCCCACATAAATAAAATAACCCCCAATATTTATATTATTATGTCAAATTAAAAAAACCCCTTGACCCCTTAATATGAGGAAATATATTTTTAAGGTTTTTAAGAGTATTCAAACCCCTAATAAGAATGGACGTGATATGATATTTCCCTTTATAGTGACCGCCTCGTGGGGAAACGGGGGTCTCAAGCCCTAAGCTTGGTCTAGCGTGAAGGTATGGGTCATTTGCGATTTTGGTGTGTGAGCTCTGTTAAGCTCTCTAGTCTGCATTATGGTGTGAAGTTTGGAGGTTGGATGCGCTTGAAGGTATGTCTTCCAGTCTAGTTTTGCAGCGCTTTTTTAGTTGTTTCATATTGGACATTTGGCATACTTCTCATCCTCATTCTGGTTTGTTGCATGTCACAGGGTTCCTACGGCGTGGATCGTGGGTCTCCCAGGTGGCCATAATGTTACCCTTTATAGGTAAGCTCTATTGTAACAAGTTAAAACTCATTTCCTCCTGTGTGTGGGTGTTGTGACAAAGCATGAAGCTCGTCGTTGGATGAATGATTGGTTTTGGGTTTTAATGGTTGCGACTGCAAATGGCATGTCTGTACTTTATTGTAAAGCATACATATATATGCTTATTGTTTGGGGTTTTGGGTTGGGTTGGAGCCTTCGAGCCGAGAATATTTGTATTTCAATTCTATAAATGAATACTCTGTCGATATCGTTGGCCATGGAGAATAATATAGACTCTTCATTTTGTGTAAATTAATGGGTATGGTAAAAGGTGACAACACCATTGCTTGGAATTACGACTGCATTTTCGTATATATTTTGTATTGGTTAAATGGTAATGCATTCGTTACTGTGAATGCATCATGGTTATGATTCTTTATCTTTGCACTAGTTAGACTCTATGTAAACTTGCATTTCTAGTTTAAGTTCTTATTGTGGATATATTAGCAGCGTTACTTGGATTTTAGAGCCATGACATTGATGGCAATGGCATTCCTTCCATTTAGAGTAGAGACCAAGTAAGATTTGAATGAAATGTGGTTTTATGGTTATTCGTAGCGTTTAAATCCTTACTTGTGTATTTAATTGGAAACGGTCGTGACTGTGGGGTTTACCCTATGAATGGAATGTCATTGCTATGTCTTAGCATTGAGAGGGACTTAACTTGAATTATGTTGATGGTTTATTATTTTACATATTTGACTGTGAGCCTTGAAATGGTTAGGATGTGTAAAAAAAATTGGGGTTTTAATTTCTGTGTAGAGATATATTGAATTGTTTTACAACATGCGTATTCGATTTTATAGCATAGATTGTGTGATTTGTATAAATGAAATGATACAGTGTTTTGAAACGCGGCTAACGAATCCTACAGGATTCGATGTTGGTTAAAAGATCTGGGGTTTGGAAATCATGAGCTTAGCAGGATTCGATCTTGGCTACGATGGCTAAAAAGGATATGTGTAAATAATCTAGGTTGGCATAAATGCCCACACGATTTGATCTTGTGACCCTTTTGCTTATACAATATATGTTAATGAGGTTTTGTGGATTAAATTTAGGGTTAATTTATTTCATTGAAAACTATATTATGAGAAATGATTTAGATAATTGTATTTTATGTATTAAGTGTATAGTTTGATTATTATGAATGTGGAAATGGTACTCATGGAGGTCTTTGATAGCTTAATTGTATATTTGATTTATTGTTTATTTATAATAATGAAGATGATTTGTTTATAGTCTTATTTTATTTATAAATAATCTAATTATTGATACTCTATGTTATAATTTTCTGCATAAAGATTAGGTTAATATTATGGATAATACTTTGGGTTTATTTCTATTTAACATAAGCTTGCTGGAAATATGCAATTTGCCAGTAGAGATAATATGTATATAGGCTCTGTTTTTAATTAGTTCTAAGGTTTGGAAAAGAATTTAAAGATAGGAAATAAATGGCAGAGATGAATTTAGAAAAAAAACAACCCTTAAATTATTGAACATGAATTGAATTTAAGAAATAAACTAGAAAACAAAACCCTTAAGCCTATAGACAGAAAATGAATTACAGAGATGAACTAGAACAAAGCCCTTACATTAATAGACAGAAAATGAATTGCAAAAATGAACTAGAACAAAACCCTTACATTAATAAACTGGAAATGGTTTCAATTCGGATCCCCCCGAGTTGGTTCCAACATGCAAGTAGCTCAGAGATTCTACGGAAAGTCTTCTCTAACTGGGATATCGGTTTCTGAATCAATTCTCCTTTTTTCTTTTAGGAAAAATGTTCTTCCAGAACTCTCTTGAGAATAATCAGGTAGAATTCTGGAATCACCAAAACATGGAAGATCCCCAAGGCTCTCTTTGGCTTGGGTTTTGGAATCTTGTAGGTATTTTAATATTTAATCATCTTTTAGTAATAATAATAATAGATGGAGCCTTTCCTTATTTCTTATAGCTATTAATATTATTACTATGCTTACTCTTTATACCTACCATGTGCAAAATATATACTTTTATATATTATTTGTTAACATTTGTCTTTAGGTATCATATAACATGATCCCTAAACTTAGTACACTTTCATTAATAAGGTCTTTAGGTAGGGGTTAGGTCAACTAGGCTAGGCAACTTTAAACATCCTTGCATGTTGGATTCCCTCGTATAACATGGTAGTTCTTTAGTACTTGATGAGATACAGAAATTTGAAATTTCATTTAATCTCTTACAAATAAGACAAATGAGATTAATGATTTATTCGAGTCGTTTTCACTCGACATATTTATTTCTTTTCAGTAACTCCAAGTGCTTTTCTAGAGCCCATACTAACGGTAAAAATAGGGAGTTACAAAATTAGTGCATGTCACATCCCCATGCCTCTAGCCAGCGAAGAGGATGCGACCCAAGCTTTAACCACTCGGGCTAAGAGCCCCCATGAACATGTACATCCATAAAACTACTGAAACATAATGCTAAAAGCAAATGCATTGAAGTAATACATGCACAAATGCCATTGTTTATCATACACAGCTATAGTTAATTTATCAAGCACAGCGGGATCAACATGCATTCACACAAGCATTCATTTAACATGTTCATGATTTTCATTAACAGAAAATATGGTTGCAGAGGTAAAATGGACAAGATCACTTAAAGTTATGATGAACTCGTTCTGCAACCAACTACGTCGCTGCAACATTCCACCCAACCATAGGCCAGCGTGCTCCTTAATCTCTCAGCAGGGCTGCCACCCCCGAGCTGGGCATGATTCTCCAAGGAATAAGGAAACTAGCAGGCTTACACATAGCCAAGGGTATACAAAACACAGCCAAGCCAACACAATTGGGTTTATCAGGCCATCAAGGAGTTGGGAAGGGCTCAATGCGAAGCTGGTGAGCTCATTACAGAGCCAAGAACACCTACACCAAAACTAGCCTGACTTCTAAGACACCCACACACACCCAATCACAAGGAATCGGTCCCTTCTCTGCTACACAGTCCCTCAGGCCCTGCATTCCCTTCCAGTGCTATTCAGGGGTTGTGGAGAAGAAAGCCAGCCCTCTAGCTCTGTTTGTGTCGTTTCTAGTCACCAAGTTTGTCAAGCAAAACTTAGCCCCCACCCCTGCTCCCTACACAGTCCGAAAACCAACCATTGCACACATGCAATCAATCAGTTGATACAGCTTAAGACATGGAAGCCAATTCCTGAGTCATTCTTATCCCTATCGTGGCCAAAATGACTCTCAAGCAAATTTACAACAGTCCCCAAATGTAACAACAAACACAACTCATGACATGGGAAAACAACAGTCCCAGCAAGAGACGTATCAGCATACACAATCACCGAATAAGGCGGATAGCAGTCCGTCCTGGACAATTAAGAAAGTGGAAAGACTTACACAATCCCTCACTGGGGAAGAAACTACATACTCCCAGCCTGTGCATGAGGAAAGCTTTCACCCAACCCCAAAACACAAAGGAAAAACATACCCGATTCCACTCTGGGAAAAACGTGAATGACCATCGATAAGCGGCTCCCCCCCCTTGACTGCGTGGGATCTCGTAGAACAACTGCCTGTGTGTGAGGATGAACAAAATGACAGGCAATGGCTTATGCGTGAGGATGACACAGACCTCTGCGCACGGATAAATAGACTGTGTAGATAACGCACGGTGAAGTGAATGAATGAAGGGCGTGAGTGGTTCAGCATTGTCATGGAAGAAGAGTGGTATGCCTGTGCGAGTGACGACGGTGGTTTCTTTTCCATTGTGAAGTCAACCGTGGTGGAGTGTGCGTGTGGGTGAGGACTGACAGTCCTGCCACCCCACTCCCAAAACAACAATTGCCTCAACCACCACCACCAATTCTTCAATGGAGGTGGTTGGGTAAACAAAGAAAAGTGACACATGGATTTTTATCCCATTGGCCAAGGTTTGACAATTTCCTCCACATCTTTATCATTTTGAAAATCATGCCCCCTTCTCAATTTAGTTGCCGCGATCGTAGCTGGTCGGGTTCATTTAATTAATTATGGATGCATATTTACATGATGACAAACATAATATATGCTGCATGCCCCGATATACCATCGGTGGCAAATTTAAATCCAAAACATAGCATAACCGATCAATGGTGGGGCCTTGGCCTTTAGCTCCGCACCATGATCATTTACAATATATACATCATGTACATTTAATGCCACGGGGTCACAACCGGGGTGTTACAGTACAATTCCAGAGCTCCTCGCTCAACACTAATCTAGGATGTATTTGTAAGATACATCTAGGGATACAATGACCAAGGATCCGATGTTCGAGAGCTTAATCTCAACATCAACTTGGAAGGCTCGAGGGCTTATGCCCAACACTTTCAATTTATTTTTTCATGTGCTCCAGAGCTTCATGCTCAACACAAATATAAATACTCATGTGCTCCAGAGCTTCTCGCTCAACAAAAAACATCGATTATCCATGTGCTCCAGAGCTCCTTGCTCAACATAAAACATCTCATCAATCATGTGCTTCATGGTCCACACCCAACACACACACACACACACACACACACACATATATATATATATATAACATATGCAATTGGCTTACGCCGGCCTTCAACCCAATATATCAAATAACACATCAACATAACATCATAATCAATGGGGCTTATGCCCATAAGTGTTAGAACAAAATTCAAAATATTACAAAATCAAGAAATCGTTTTTTTTAAGTATGCCTCCCTTACCGCATATCATAGTTTAGGTGTCAAAGTTGACTTGAGAAAATGTTTGCTCTATTGAAAAAAAAATTAATGCTTTCAAGCTTTGAATGATAGTATAGTTTCCATAGGTCAATAATATAGAAATTTTGAGATTCATTTATTATAGTGAAAATATTATTTAATTTTTCCAAGCAACAAGTGCTTGAGATTCTTTCTCTTATAGTTCATGCTTATGACCTGCCAATTTTGAAACACTTCTTTTGAATCAATAAAAATATTCAAAGTGATTTTCGGGTCCATTCGGCGATGAGAAGATATTTTCATTTGCAAAGGGAGGGGAAATACCTGCATCAAATGTGTTAGGTGTGCACTCAAATTTGTTAACCAAATTTCATAACTGGATACACATGATACTAGTCAATACTTAGAATACAAAATGAATAATATCTCTCTTTCTGTGTGGTCCTCAATGCTAGGGAATATCTTTCTTAAGTTGTTTAAAGTAATCTCAAAGTTCATTTTGGTGCAGCCGACTTATTTAGGTTTATAAAGAGAATTTGTTTAAAATTTCATAATTTTGGCAATATACGGTGGGAGGATTCTTGTTCTCAAATGAGAGTCAGTGAACGTCATCATCAAATGAGGGTAAGATTTTTTTATCAAATAAAGAGAAATGCAGACAATAAAGAGAAAGCTCAACGAGCTTCGGATTCTTGTTCCCAAATGAAAACCTGAGTGGCTAATGAACAAGCTCTGCTTCTGATCCTTTAATGTATGACCAGCAGTCGACAGTGTTGCTGAAATCGCTTCACTTGTACTCAAATTTTGGGGCCGGTGATCCTCTCCACTAACTACAGTCATGCTTGATTGAGAAGCTGTGGTATCTGCTTCGTCTTTTGTTTCATTTTGCCCATCCCTGTAAATCCCACTATACTTTGAATACAATCTGGGAGAAGCACAGAAAAAGTGCATACTTTTGTAAATTACAAATAAGAACCATTGTTCTTATGTGTTGAAAAAATGAAAATGATTATAATAAACATCCATTATATGGTCAAATCCTTCTTCATTAGTTCAAATTATTCTTTTTTCTAATCATTTATATTTGGCCTATATAAATTGTACCAATATCTAAAATCCATATACTATTTCAATTGACTACTTATTATTATAATTTGATAATTACATTTTTTATTTTTTTTCTCAGTATACTACCGACGGTATTTGACATCTAAAGAGCAACATTCCACAATTTATCTTTTAATAGTCTAAAACAAGCTCACATTTGCCCAAAAACTATCCATTTAAGGCAAGACAGTGAAACAGACAAATCTGAATGCTTTAACTATATTGTTCTGGACAATGAAATAAAGAATTGAACAAGAACATGGTACTTAAAGAAGGCAATGCACTAAACAATGGAAAGCTCTGGATAGTGAGAGCTAAGCACTCGACTACATAGCATTTTAATGCTGTACAGTATGTAAATGCTATGCAGTATGTGCTGTGTATAATTCGAATTAGACAACTTCAAATTGAGATTGTAAAATATTTAACTAAGTATATAAATCAAAAAATATATAAGGGATTGGAAGCATTTCTAAGAATTTAATGAGTCATAAACAAAATAGATCATTAGCTTTGACATGAATAAATTGATACATGGATTATCCGATCATGAAACTAGAAAATAAAATGATAGCTTCTGAATCTCATGGGCATCAAAAGTCAACTTTACACTTCATATCTAGTAAATTTTTACAATTTATGGAAAATAGTAAATTTTTATTATTACTGCAAAGATTGTTTTCTAAAAGTTTCTTTAGTTCTCAAGTAAATATTAATACTCAAGATGTAGGTTTAGCATTTAAGTTCAAATTTTTTTTGGTACCTTCTTTGTTTCGACTTCTCTACCTTGTTATTGTTATAATTTTCTGGTCAGGCAATTTTTTTTATATCCTCTTTGTTTTGACTTCTCTACCTTGTTATTTGTTATAATTTTCTGGCCAGGCATTGAGCACTCTTAAAATTGTAGGAAATCCCACCATCATCGATCAGATATAATAAGTGGAGGTCGTCTCCTCTCTTCACATTGTGAGCAGTAAGCTGGACGATGCAGAAAGAAATTGTCATTTGCCAACACAGAAAATAAAATATAACGTTGGCGAGCCTTATGTATCCGATACTTGTCGCGCTCACTGGATTGTGGGAGGGAGTAGTCTAACTGTTCTACGATTTAGCCCGGACAGTTAGACTACTCCGGCAACGCATGGGACTCTTTCCTCCGGCCGGGCCCACAGTCCGCCTTACTTCCTTCGTCAGTGGTACGCACTTCCTTCCTTCAGTGGTACGTCCTTCCTTCGTCAGCGGTACGTCCTTCTTTCCTTTAAATCTGCGGAAGCATAGAAGATATGTGTGAATAGGTCCAAGTGCATACCACTGACGAAAGAAAGACGGCAAACTGTGGGCGCAACCAGAAAAAAAGTCCAGATGCGTTGCCGGAGTAGTCTAACTCTCCGGGCGAAATCGTAGAACAGTTAGACTCGCCTCATCCAATGACGCTCCCTTTCACTCGCCTCATTCAACGGCGTTTCTGAGGCTACTGTCAATGCCCAATAGTGTTCGTTCACCACAATTTTGTCAGAAACAGAAATTCAACTGATGATGAAAGATGCAGCTGACGTAAGATACATTGCTATTGATAACATCTACTTGCGCGTTGGCGACAATCGAGAGCATGTGATCAGCTGGAGCGGGATCGTAGGAAGATCAAATATGAGTTATTCGAGTTGTAGCAACGTAGCAACATGATCTCTAGGCGGGCGGGGATCGTTGCAGCTTGAAAGCTCAATGCACAGTCAATGAGTTATTGTTATATGAAGAAGTATAACCTTTTTTTTTTTAATGTTTTTTTTTCAAGTTCTTTATAGAATTAAAAATTATCTATGTAGTAGGCTTATAACCACCCGATCTCAAACCACTCAAAATCCAACTATCATTAAATTTATTACAGCCACCATAAATGCTTTACAGCTCAATAAATAATTCTTACACTTTACAAAAATATTTTAAAAGATTTTTTTTCAAACAATCTTAATATATATACTAAATATTATTATATTCAATTATAGGACAAAGTCAATGGCCGTCCAAAAAAGCCGAGAGGTGGTATGTAAAAGGAATTAGCGGTGATCTCCTACTCAGAAAGTTCATAATATTTGTGTTTACACTTCCTCTTTCAAGGGATAATTCAATAAGAAGGAATATATAAATCTGTAAACAGATGGAAAGGTTACACCTTGCGTCTATAAAAGTTGGCCACTCATGTCTGTAACCCTAAAAGCTTGTTTTTCCTATGTTGATGAGAAATGCGTAGCTAACATTTTAATTGTTGGTGCATGACTTGGACATATTTTTAAGGATTAAAGTAATTCATTTCCTATTGTGTGGTTGTGAATCATAATAAGGACTTTCAGATTGTCCTTATTTAATTTATTGAGAATGGTTTAGGTCAATAAGTATATATAGGCATATCTATATAGGTATAAATTTAAGATGGGTTTATGTTGGTTTTATTGCATTAAAAGTACTGATCAGTTTAAGGAGAGAAGTTTTTATGTTTGTTACTTATGGGAATAGTATCTTGTTAGTTGATTTCTTTTAGTAAACACCAATTAGGAATTTTTGAGTGTCTTAATAGTATACCCATTCACTGTCTATTCTAAGCCCTATATGAATTAAAAATTCATGTAACCCATAAAATAAAATAAACTACCACAAATCTATCTTAAGGAGTACAGACAAACCTAACACCATCTACCCCATACTAAGTTGTAAATATCTCACTACTCTCAATACAATTAATACTTTTCTATTTTTCTTATTTTATTAATTCATATACTACTCTCAATACAATTAATACTTTTCTATTTTTCTTATTTTATTAATTCATATACTACAAACCATTTAATTTATACTAATTCCATTTCATTCATCTAAAAAAATAAAATATATATAAATTCCTCATACTCTAAAATATTTTCTCAAGACCTTCCAACTATATTGTTTTGATAATACTATCTGAAGCTATCAATATAAAGTATACATGATAGTTCAAAGTTCCAACATTTAAGAACCTCACAAGTCCACCCATACATCTAAAATTATATATATTAATTTAATTTAGAATTAAGTTTTGTAATGTTTAATCATACTAATGTTATAATGTTTTTAGTAATATTCTTTTTTAAATTCGGAGTTGATTGTGATATTTCTTTGTAACGAGGTTGCCTATTAAGGTCATAATCTCAAAATAGTTGTAATTTTAATCTCAAAAAATGGGGTGTCATTTTAACACCACTTTTCAATTTGAAGGTTGATTTAGGGTTTTTGATTGCAACAATGTTGATCATTAAGTCGGGGTTTCAAAACCTAATGTAATTTTAGCTTATGAAAAAAATGTTTTTATTGGTAACACCCCTTTTCAATTTGTGGATCAATTTATGGTTATGATTGCAATTCTACACGCCAACCACTGGCCAAGATTTTTAAAAAAACCTTCTTGAAAAAAAAAGATTTTATCGATAGCAATAATTTTATATTTTTTTTTGGTGTTCATCTCTTAAATGGTTATTTTGGGTTGCAATACTCATAAGGTCTTTTGTTGCAATTTGACATTCCTTAAAGTTTATGTGAGATTGTAAGAGTGGTCAATGATTATGTTACATTGAAACATTTATCTTAGTTGATTTCTATACCATTGTTACATCTCTAAATGGTTGTATTACATTTTAAGGTAATTATTATTTATTAAGAAGATTGTGAAATTTATATTATTTATTATGAAGTTGAGTAGATAATAATATATTATTTCTAAAAACATTTAGATTTATTATATTTAATTATACTTAATTATAATTAAAATAATAATATATAATAATAATAATAAAACTTCTATATGTTTAAATTACAAATAAACATGTTCCATATCATTACTATAAACATTAATCCATACACATTCCATTGTTATAAATATAAATATTAATCCATACATGCCATTAATATAAATAATAATAATAATCTATACATATTTTAAAAAAAAGCCATTTGCTTTTTTGGTTGATAGAATGTTATAAACAATTTGAATAGTTGACCAAGAAAGCATTTTATTAAAAAAAACTAAGACTCAATCTAAAGATTTTAAAAACAAATATATTGCACGATGATAAATGTAATATAAATTAAGTAGAATTAAACAAACATTTGTAATATCTTCTAATCACGAAGAGGAAATTCAACCACTTAAATTTATAATGTTTTTACAATAAATACGTATTCTTATCTTTATTATATTTACTTCAATATTAAAATAATTAATTTACGAATTAATATTAAACATATAGTTATAATATAATAACATCCTCTAGCATGTTTAAACATGCATTCGCGTATCATACACTACACCTCCTTACTTATATATTACGCCTCCTTGCTCTGGAAGAGACTTGCTAGAGATTTGGCATGAATAGCTATTTGATATCGATCCATAAAATACACTAACAAAGAAACAGCATGGAAATTCTCCTCACAAATTAGCAATAAAATAAAAGACTTGGCAAATTAGCAATTAAAGAAAAGACTTTTGCATGTTCATCTACAATTAAGCTAAATACAGAATGCAATGTGCAGACCCTCTCAAAATATAATTTTACGCTCGTGGGCCGTGCATGTTTAATTTTTTTTAGCTCGTTGAACACTTCCACGCCCCCTTCTGCCCTTGTTTATTTGGCGCCTCATAATAATTTATGCAATTTTCTTGCTGTCTCACACAGCTGGCCTGGATTGACTTGACGCCTCTCGAATTGGAGAGTCGAATCTCTATGCTTCGCTCACTATAAGAAGCCCGCAGTCCCACCCAACTCTCCTCACATGATACTCTGTTCCCCACGTTCAATTATATTGAATTCTCCTCTTCTGGTGCGGGCAGCTAAGTTTTCTAATCATGAAGACTGTCGCATATATTGCTCTTATCGTATTGTATCTTATTAACAGTACTGTGCATGGGCAGCTAAGCTCAACGTTCTATGACGATTCGTGCCCGAACTTGGAGACGATAGTGAAAGCCGCAGTACAGACAGCGGTCGAAACCGAGGCACGGATGGGGGCGTCCTTGCTCCGCCTTCACTTCCACGACTGCTTCGTCAATGTAAGAAAGCAATTAAAAAAATCTATTTAGTTGATTCATTGTTTTTACTTAAATTCATTGTTTATCTATGAGGTGTAGATTAGTGTGATTATTTACCATCGTATGGTAAAATAATGATTGCTTTCGCAGGTTTATGGCTGGTTATCTTAAGATATTAAGATATTGATATCCAACTATTAGCAATGAGCCTGCGGTAGTAATCATAGCTCTGCCTCAATTAATCTATGAGCCTGCGGTAGTAATCATAGCTCTGCCTCAGCTTGATTAATTGTGGTTTAAATAATGATTGCTTCAGCAGATTCATGGTTGGTTATTAGATCTTAAGATCCAACTATTAGCAATAAGCCTGCCACAGCAATCATGGCTCTGCCTTAAGGTGATTAATTGTGGCCATAGATCAGTTCGTTGCCATATGATTAATTGCCGCCATAGATCAGTTGGTTGCCATAGCTCAGTTAGTTTATGTGGTTTTTAGTTTTTATAATTTTATTATTTATTAGGTACAGCTATATTTAATGGTGTTGTTGTGATTATGGGAATATCATATAACTGTTGAATTGAGAATTGGATCACATCAACAACAGTAGAAATAAATGAAATCCAACTATTAAATTCCCAGCAAACCCTACGAGTGAATACCGGAAAATGACAAACCCTACGAGTCAATACCGAAAGCAGTTTGAGGATGAGAGTCGCCATTATTCCATTATTCCACGGGCCCGAGTGAGAATAAATTCCGACCCTTTTGGTCCCAGCCTAATGATGAATTTTGGTTTCGGTTTTCTACAGGGTTGCGATGGTTCGGTACTGTTGGACGATAACGCCACGTTCACGGGAGAAAAGACTGCATTCCCAAATAACAACTCCTTGAGAGGATTCGACGTGATAGACACCATCAAATCTGCAGTGGAGGCAAACTGCAGTGGAATCGTTTCGTGTGCAGATATTCTTGCCATTGCTGCTCGCGATTCAGTAGTCGAAGTATTAATTCCTCTCTTCTCTTCTCGATTTCTTTAACAAATGGTAAATAGTAAATACAATATCTCATAATCAAATAACGTTGTTCTGTTCGCTCACGTGTGATAGCTGCAAGGCCCAACATGGACGGTTCTGCTGGGAAGACGAGACTCCACGACCGCGAATTTAAGCGCTGCAAACGCCAACCTTCCAGCGCCATTTTTCAATCTCAGCGAACTGATAACATCTTTTCAAAATCAAGGTCTTTCTACCACGGACCTCGTTGCACTCTCAGGTATAAAATCAATCATTCTCCAACCTCACCTCCTGTACTTAATAAACCATATTGCCTTTCATCTTATGAATGTTTTTGTCATTTAACAATAATTGTTATTCATATGCAGGTGCTCATACAATCGGTCAAGCACGGTGCACAAATTTCAGAGCTCACATCTACAACGATACTAACATTAATGCTACCTTCGCTACATCTGTGCAGGCAAGCTGCCCAAGCGTTGGTGGCGACGACAACCTGTCGCCCTTCGATGTGATCACACCTACCACATTTGACAAGAATTATTACAGTGATTTGACAAGCGAAGAGGGACTTCTCCACTCCGACCAGGAACTGTTTAATGGAGGTTCTACAGATTCTCTGGTTAGTGCCTGGAGTACCGATCAAAGCGCTTTCTTTACGGCCTTCGCAACTTCCATTATCAATATGGGTAATCTCAATCCCCTCACAGGCACCAGCGGAGAAATTCGTTTGAACTGCAGGAAAGCTAATTAATGGCTCAGAAAATTGTATGGTCCATACTTTTTGGACTATGTCCTTCGCAACAAGTTGATTGGCAAAGTAATAAAGTAATTAATAACTCCGAAAAGTGTATGCTAGATACTTTTCGGATCATGTTTACTTTGTGACAAGTTAATTCGCAAAGCAATATTCGAGAGACATGTTACCTGTTGTATCCAACGATTATGAACATGTTTCATACAGTTTTATTCATGATGTTCAAAGTAAACAAGGGGTATTTATTAACAAGTGGTATCGAGAGACTTGATCTTTATGGAGATGCGATGGATCATTATTTATGAAAGTAAAAGGACAATATGCATACATAATAAAATATAATTATAGGAATATATTTATTTTAATTTTTAATTGTTAAGTATATATCTTAATTTATTTGTATTGTTGGATATGATTAAATATTATTTTATCATGCACACAACCTTAATCTGAAATTATTTTTAGATGAATGAGTGACTTTAACTAATTAGTTGCATACCACTCAAAAGCTAGGAATACTTGTCATTATAATGATATTCTTATTGCTAACTGATGTGTTCACTCTCAAAACCCAAACTAACTTCTAAAACACTTTGACCTCAAGAGAAGAGCATTCCTATCCTTTGAGCTAGTTACTCACTAGCATTTTTTTTTTTTTGTCTTCCTTGGGCATTATTTTTGGTGAGGAAATATGATCAAGGGAGAGGTATATATGAGCTTAAATGTATATAATATGGCCCCAAGAAAGACATATATGGTGACTAATCTATATATAAAGAAGTAAATATATATGTAACATTTCATTTTTATTGTTTCTTATTCCTCAAATTCTGGCATTATAC
>LPNX010902592.1:43887-59012 GCA_001517045.1 Pseudotsuga menziesii | reverse complement strand
TTTTTATTTAAAATCACAGCAATACAAGCCAAAAGGCGAGAGGAGGTCCGGACACCCAACCAGGTGAGTTCCAAATTACGACTCCATCCATGCGTAGTTCACTAATGTTTTGTTTTGCCGTTATTCCTAATGCTATAATACTAATGGGGAATGATTTAGAGCTAAAGCCTTTCACGATATAGTTACAGTCTCGAAAGGGAATAAAAAATTAGCTCAACATTAATAAAAAATATTTGATTTATTAATGTGTTGTGTTATTAGCCACAAAAATCTTTGATTTATCAATGTAATTTATGTATCTATATAAATTTCTTAGAACAAAATGAATAAGAAATTTTAACCAGCAAGGCCCATTTCATGTTCTTTTCAAATGAATAAGAACTTTTAACCAACACGTCCACCCTTCATGAAGTTTTCAATTTTCTGTTTGTTACCCCTTACCCCTTATCGGGGACTGTGTATTTAAATTTTTTTTTATGATTTAAAACTCGCGTACGCGTTTTGGCTATACAAATCGCGCGCACGTTTTGGCTGTACAAATCGCGCGCACATTTTGTAGTAATATAACGCGTACGCGATTTGTCTTCCTATCCTACATGTTTCATGACATGTCAGGCTCGGGTTGAACCATACCAAGTGCTATGTCAGGCTCGGGTTGATGTATTTTTTGGTAACATGATGTTGTTTTTGAAAACTAGGATTGCATCTTAAAGGTCCATCATCTTCTTGCACTGACCCTACTAAGAGTTATCAATTGTCTCCATCAACCAAAGCTAAATATATCACCATTGGTTTTCCATAAATTCCTACCTCTCTTCCTCTCTCATCATGCTATGAAAGATTTTCTGAGTCTAGATGGATCTCAAACTCTCACAAGTTTCCCCTGATACACAAAAAAATTGAATAGAATTTAACACAAATCCATCATTTTCTCACACCTTAATGCAGATTACAGGTTGGAGCAAAATAATTTAATTTCATTATGCTATGAGATAATCATCATCAACATTGTACTCAATCTCTCTTGGGAATCAAAGGCCACCTCTTTTCAACTCTCTCAAAATCTGCAAGATTTTATCCCAAATGGACATCATTTGCCTCATATATTGCTGCACCCGCACAAACATATATGTTAAGATGTGCTGAAAATTTGAAAACCCACTTTCACGGAAACTAATTTTATAATCATTTGCACACATTTTTTCTGCATAAATGCTATATATTATGAAAGCTGATTCAATTACCTATCTTTTCTCTTTTTACTTCATCTTCAAACAAGCTAGGGAAGTACCCCTAATTGTCAAATAAAATTAGATTTTTCTATTTATTACAGTATTATGTGGCATCTAAAGAGTCCTTAAAGGAGTCCATGATTGTGCATCAGCCCAAACATGCTTTCCACTAATCCTACTACAATGAAAACAAAAAAACAAACATGCTTTCCACTAATCTTACTACAATGAAAAGAAAAAGATGAATGAATCAAGATTAAACTAAGACCCTAGTGGGACACTATCCAAATAAAACTATTAAGAAATGACATGAGTTGTGAAGGTTCCTCGGCTAGAGATTCACTTAGAGGACATGAGAATGCCCAATCTATAATATTTTACATTAAAAATACACTTATCTTTATTTGTAAGTTTTTTATTTTTATTTTTTTTTACAAAAATAGGTGCATGTGTTTAAAAGATCCTATAAGTCCATAAAACCAAGACTACATGGAGTTCAAAATTAATACAAGGAGCCCAAGTCATTTCTATTGATCCTATAATTATATGTATTATCAAATTGACATAAGAGTAAAATACACATGTAAACAACATAGAAAAAAAATTCTAAAAAATGTTCCAAATGTGTTATTCTTTTATAAAAGCTTTATCTGGTTCAGTAACAAGTTATCCAATATCTTTTTTTTCCTTCTCAAGCTTCTTCTAGCTATTGAACAATGTCCTCATTTGCATCTTAATCATTTACTAAGCCAATAGAGATCAATGGAATTCCCACCAATGATAGGGAACTCCTTCCAAACCCCAAGATCATATTGTCATACATCTCTAAGGGTGTAATCTCATATGCAAATTTTCCCTCCAACAATCTTATATGCAAATGTGTAAGGGTGTAAGATGCTTAGGCAACTTTTTTTTCTATGTAATCAACATCAAGACCAAAGAAGATATTCCAAGTCTCCAAGTAACTCACTACCCTTATATTTAGTTGTAATCTATTAATGAATATCTATAATGTAATTAATAAATTTTATTTAATTTTAGTTTTTAATTTCCTCCAATATATTTAATTGTAATTTATTAATAAATATCATTAATAATTTTTATTGTTTATTGTTTTAAAAGATACTTGGTAAAATTATATCTCTCTTAATATATGTATAAAGAAGTTTAGAGTGAAATAAGACTTGTAGAATGAAATACTAGAGTATGCAATTTTAATTTACACTTAAAGAGGAACTTGCATTCCGTGTTTGATTTGGTTTTTTTCTTCATCAATATTTTCTTAATGTTTAGAGATATGTAAAACTTTAAAGAACACTTCAATATAGGAGGGTTTACTAAATAGTAAATATTATTGAGTTTTTAATATGTTAAAACTTATAAAGAAAAGAAGAGAAGTATATTTAAGACATAAACATAATGGGTAGATTGATTCACTCGGCAATGGAATTACCTTCTCAATATTAAAGTAAGTATTTAGAAGCCACTTACCCTCGGATGGGTTGGATTAACCATCTCGGCGTAAGGCAAAGGCTCTTAAGGCTTCTGCTCATAAGCCCCGTTTCACTCTGGGTTTTGACATATTTATGGACAGGGTGGAGAGCCTCTGTCAGCAGGCGTTGATTGGTAGATTGGAATATACCTCTTTGGCTAAAGATGGGTGGGTTGACTGGGAAACCCTTCATTGGAAGCCCATTATACACTATGTTCCCTCGATCAGCCTATTGGCTAACAATTGGTTGGTATTTGTATTCTTGAAGGAGTCGGATGCTCACTCATTCTAGAAACCCTTTGGCCGGTTCATGAGGGTTCTGTTATTTTGAAAAAGTGGCACTCTGGATTTGATCCTTTGACTGAGAGGGTGGCTGTTAGACATCTCTGGGTATTACTACCTACATTGCCTTTTCCGCTCTGGAATAAGGATGTACTTATTAACCTGGCGAATCTTCTTGGTAGATTTGTTGCTTTGGAGAAGGACTTCCACCTTATTTATGATAAAAGAGTAGCTAAAATACTGGTTCAGGTGGATATTACCAAAGGACTTGTACATGAAATTGAGATTGTGCGTGGGGAAGATATCATTTCTTAGAGATTATACTATTTGAACATGCCTTTCAGGTGCTTTTTCTGTCATGAAACTGGACACCTCAAGAATTCCTGTCCTAGTTTCCGCTGTGGTCAGCCTTTTAAGAAGGGGTTTATTCATGCTCATGTCTCTGATTTGCCTTTCCCTAACTCTGCTCTCCTGCCTTCGGGCACTCTGGAGGGATCTACTGAACCTGTGGTCACAACCTCTCCTAGTTCTAGTCCCCTGTCTATTGTTCCCTTCGAGGCCTCTTTGATACCCTCCGTACTTGATTCCCGTATCCGGTGTGCTGATGTACTGGAGGACTCCACTGACCTTATTTATCACTCGTTGGCTCCCCCTATTTTCGAAGATCTCTCGAAAGTTCAGCTAATGTACATCGAAGACATGGAAGCAGTTGCAAAAAATTCCTATATTACCCCGGCGGTGAACTTAAACAGTGCTGTTGTTAGTGGACCCCCTCCCCTTACCCTGGAACACTACCCATCTCTCCCTCAGACTTCTTCTGACCTGACTTCCCCTCCTTCACACCCTTCTCCTGCAACCATCCCGGAAACTCCTCCTTCACACCCGTCTTCCAGTCCTCCTGAAGCACCTGCATTTCAGGATCCTTCTCTTCTCTCACCTCTTTCTATATTCTCAGACAAGACTCCCATATCTCCCTCCACATTACCTTTGGACTCTATCAGATTTAAGGATGTGACCATCAGGAAATCTAGGAGGGCCCAGCGGGAGGGTACAGGGGATACTATTTCTTACACTCCTCTCTCGACTCGTATAAAGCAGGAAACCCGACTCTCTTCTTCCTCGCCTACCCCCCCTCAGGTACTTAGAGCATGTACACCTGTAGAACCCACTTCCCCATGAAGATTTTAGCTATGAATATTCGTGGTTTTGGGGGGGTGGCCAAACAAAAATCCCTTGGTATGTTATTATCTGTGCTTAGACCTGATCTGATTCTTTTCCAGGAAACTATGTGCAGTCATGCACATGCACTTTACTTGTTTTCCAAACTCAAGCCTGGCTGGGAATTTTATGCATCTGATGCTTGTGGTCTCTCTGGGGGTCTACTTGCGAGTTGGGACCCTCACTTGGTTCACTGCAAAGCTTTCTCATCTCTAGCTGGTATTGTACTTAAGGCTTATTTTAAAGGCATGACTGAGCCTTTTACCGTGATTAACTGTTTTGGCCCCTATGTTCATCGTACTAGCTATTGGAATAGACTGGTATCTAGTGGGTTGCTAGGATTGCCTAACTTAATTCTGGCCGGGGATCTCATTTTCACCTTATCATCAGCTGAAGTATGGGGACTTAAAGCTAGGTTGGATCCTTTGGCTTTATATTTTTCTCAGCTTATTTTTGGTAATTTGTTGGTGGATCTTTCGATGGACCCATGTAACCCCACATGGAGGAACGGACGATCTGGGGATGAGGGCATTTGCAAGAGACTGGAAAGATTCTTGGTATCAGAGTCTCTCTTGCCTTCTTTCTCCTCTTATAGATCCTGGGCTTACCCTTCTGATGTATCAAATCATTATCCTATATGTTTGGAATGGGGCCCGTTCAGCAATGTACCCTGCAGACCTTTCAAATTTAATAGTGCTTGGCTGATGGAGGAGGAATTCAAGCAATTGGTCTGGTCCTCCTGGAATGATACACTGGTTTCTACAGATTGCAGCCACATGGATTTATTTTCCCAGAAGTTAAGTAGACTTAAATGTTCTGTGAAGAAATTGAAAAAACAAAGAATATTGAAAGGCGGCAGTAGATTTTGGATATTAATACAGGCATCTCAGATCTATTATTGGAGGGTTCTGGTATATTATCTGCATCAAATAAAATCAAATGGGATGCTCTTCAGGAAAAAAAGAGTAAATACTGGGCCCACGAGCTCACGACTCTGAGGTTGAAAAGTAGAGCGCTGTGGTTAAAAGAGGGGGATGCTAATACAAAGTTTTTCCACCTGTTTCCTTCTGCCAGAAGGAACACTAATACCATTTGGTCACTCAATGGCCAGGATGGGATATCTGTATCGAAGGATTTGGATCTGAAGGCTCTTGGCGTAGAACACTTCAGTAATCTTTTCTGTGATGACAAGTCCTCAGATATTTCTGAACAACTGAAGGTGGTCAGAATATTTCCTCATATGACTACGGATGATGATATAAAATGTTTCCTCAAGCCTATATCTGGCTCGGAGGTTGAAGCTGTGCTCAAGGGGTTTAAAAAGGACAAGAGTCCTGGACCGGATGGATGGCTCGTTGAATTTTTTCTGGCATTTTATGACCTGGTGGGGGAGGAACTGGTTAATGCTGTGGAACATGCCAGACTATATGGTAGAGTCACGGGTGCTTGGAACTCTACCTTTTTGACCTTGATTCCTAAATGTGAAAATCCTATAACTTTTGACGACTTTAGGCCAATCTCTTTATGTAATCTGGTCTACAAGATTATTTCAAAGATTGCGGCTATTAGACTTAAGACTATATTGAACCGCTCTCTGTCCGCCAATCAATTTGGTTTTCTCAAGGATAGACAGATTACTGAACCGGTGGGTATAACCCAGGAACTTTTGCACTCCATCAAGACTAAAAATTCTGATTCCTTGGTTCTAAAATTGGACCTTGTTAAAGCTTTTGATAGAGCAAACTGGACTTTCATCAGGTTGCTGCTCATACAGATTGGTATTCCTCTTATGGGTGTAAATTGGATTATGGGATGTGTCACGGGCTCCTGTCTTGTTGTTTTGGTAAATGGCACTCCCTCTGATTTCTTTTCTGTCTCCAGAGGATTGTGACAAGGCTGTCCCCTATCTCCTCTCTTATTTATCTTGATTATGGAGGGACTCAGTCACATCATCTTGGATGCACAGCACTCTAGGAAGATCATGGGGTTTCAGTTTTCACCCAACCTGTCTTTATCGCACCTATTTTTTGTAGATGATGTTATTCTTACTGGGGCAGGCACTATTGATGAATGGAGGGCCTATAAAGAAGCACTTGATTTATTCTGTGGGGTATCTGGGATGTATGTAAACCCTATAAAGTCTCCTTTCTCTACCAGAATGTAGACTCTGGGTTCAAGGAAGAACTTGCTGTACTCTTTCCTTTTAAGATGGATCCCATCACAGTGGGGTTTAAGTACTTGGGTTTCAATCTTAAACTACTGGGATACCATACTTCTGATTGGAACTGGCTTATCCATTTATTTTGAAGGAAGATTAAAAAATGGACTTACAGGTATCTATCACTTGGCGGTAGAGTGGTACTCATCAAAGCTGTACTTACTGGTTTGGCTATCTATTGGTTTGCATTGGCTCGATGCCCCATATCCATTCTTAATACAATGCGCAAACTCATTTATAAGTTTTTGTGGGGATCCTCTGCTGGTCACAGTTTCTCCCATTTGGCCAACTGGGAAACTCTTGCTCTTCCTTTTGAATTTGGTGGCTGGGACGTCAAGAACCTGGAATGGTTTGGTATCTCTCTAAGACTCAAGAGCCTGTGGCATCTTCTTACTGGAACTGGGACCTGGTGTAGGATCATTTCCCATAAATACTTAAATAACAGACCTCTTGATGTCTGGATTCATGGCCGGTCCTTTAGTATTGTTGGTACTTCATAGTTTTGGAATGGGTTTATCAGGATCATTGAGTGGATTACCTGCCAGCTGAGATGGAAGGTGGGAAACGGATTAAAAATCAGAGTGGGCATTGATCCCATTGCTGGGCTCAACTCACAGTATATCCTTTCTGAGGAGCTTAGGGAATATCTCACTGACCTGGGTATCACTCATCTCGCACATGCACAAAATCTGGATGGCTGTGGTTTGGATGGGACTGTATGGTACTCCGCCTCGGATTTGCTATTGGGGGGAGTATGGGATGAACAGTGGTCCTCATATGTTACTGGTCTATCACATGGGGGCATTAGGATTGGTCATTCAGAGGACAGACTGTTATGGATGTATGATGAACAGAGGGGTATGGTAACAGCTAGGAAATCCTATGATTTAATTGTCACTAATCACAAAACTGTGCTGGAAAATGACATTATGATGAAGATTTGGTCATTTAACTTACGCCTTAAGATCAAATGTTTTGTGTGGCTCACGTGCTATAAAAAAATAAATACTTGGGATACTTTAAGCAAGAAAGGATGGTGTGCTCCAAATAGATGTTGTCTCTGCAAAGACGAGGTAGAGTCAGTTGAACATCTTTTTGTCAGTTGTCAGTTTCTGAAGGAGGTAATTGGAGGCCTTAGCTGCATTTTAAATGTGTATCTGGACTGGAGTGCCCATACTTTTCAGGAAAATTTAAGCTGTTGGCTTTCTCGAAAGGGGCATTTACTATATGTGCCTATTTTCATCATTTGGAATATATGGAAGGCTAGGAACCGTTTCTGTTTTGATGATCAGGAGCCCTCCTTGAACAGATTGTTATATTTCATTTATGATGATTTTTTGACCTTCAAGCCTCCTCTGATTCATAAGCACAGAAGCAGGAACATTGGGAAGTCTCCTACTTCAGTGTATCCTATGATCTTTTTTGATGGTGCGGCTACGAAACATTTGGGGGGTGCGGGATTCTGTCTCTAGCTGAATGAACTTCACCTTCTTACCTTCAAGCTCGGATGTGGCGGATATACCAACACTAGAGCTAAGCTCTTAGCACTTTGGGCATCACTATGGGTCGCAAAGGATATTGGGTTACCTTACCTACATATCTTTGGCGACTCCTCTGTGATTATAAATTGGGCTAAAAGGGAATCTACCTTAGATATGGTGAATCTTGAGGTCTAGTGCCTCAACACTAGGATTCTCATGGATATTGGGTTACCTTACCTACATATCTTTGGCGACTCCTCTGTGATTATAAATTGGGCTAAAAGGGAATCTACCCTAGATATGGTGAATCTTGAGGTCTGGTGCCTCAACACTAGGATTCTCATGTCCTCATTTATGTGGGTGGATCTCAGTCATGTTTATAGGGAACATAACAGGAGGGCAGACATCTTATCAAAGGAGGGATTGCACTTGGCACCGGGCCATTTCTTACTCACTGAATATTTTGGAAATGAGATTATTGGGGAAAGCTCATCACAGCTCTTTTAGAATATGCTCATTCTATTACAGTTGATCTCACCAGATTCATTGAGATACATTCAGGTTTTTGTTGAGCAGCTATTACTGATTATTAGAGACTCATCCGCTCCTTGGATCAGATTTCTGGGTTCCTGTTATTTTCTTTAGGAACATAGATGACTGTATAAATGGCAGCCCTCCTATGAGAGGGATCTTATTGTAGTGAACTCAAAGTGCTTTGAGTATGATATACTGTGGGTATTTACATTGTATCTTGTATTGTATTTTTGTGAGGATAGGTCTGTATTAGCTGTGTGCTGTCCATGATTGGACTGATATCACTATTTGCTGTACTGTACAGTATTTAAGTCTGTTTGAGAGGGATCTTATTGTAGTGAACTCAAAGTGCTTTGAGTATGATATACTGTGGGTATTTACATTGTATCTTGTATTGTATTTTTGTGAGGATAGGTCTGTATTAGCTGTGTGCTGTCCATGATTGGACTGATATCACTATTTGCTGTACTGTACAGTATTTAAGTCTGTTTATCTTGAAGATGTAAAAAATTCCTTTGATTCAATGAATACCAAGAAATGTGTTTTTTCGACGGAAAAAAAAAGAGTAAGTATTTAGAAATTGTCATTTCCCTAACACAGAAAATAAAATATAATGTTGTCAAGCCTTATGTATCCGATACTTGTCCCGCTTTCTGGACTGTGGGAGCGCCGATGGATGTCAGCCAATGACGCTCCCTATAACTCGCCTCATTGAATGGCGTCTGCTCGTGATCTGGAAGACTGTCAATGCTAATCAATGCCAAATACTGTTTGTTCACCGAAACAGAAAGTCAATGGATGATGAAAGATGCAGCTGACTTAAATACATTGATATTGATAACGTCAGCTGCTTGCGCGTTGGCGACACTCGAGCGTGCGTATGTGATCAGCAGTTGATAGAGATAATATTGGACGGCCGGAATCGTAGGAATCTCTAATAAGTTATCCGAGTCAATTTTATATTATATGAACAGATACATTGACCTTTTCGATCCAATATTTTCAGGCTTCAAATATTGAGTTATTCGAGTCGTGGCAACGTAGCAACATGATCTGTAGACGGGCGGGGACCGTTGGAAGCTCAATGCAGAGTCAATGAGTTATTGTTATATGAAGAAGTACAATCCTTCTTGATCTTTTTCCAGCTGTTTATAGGAGATTTTTCTTCGGGCCAATCTTAGTGAGTACGCTAAATATTATTATATTCAATTATAGGACAAAGTCAATGGCCGTCGAAGAGAGCCGAGAGGTGGAGTGTAAAAGGAATCAGCGGTGGTCAAAGTTCATAATATTTGTGTATTACAGTTCCTCTTTCAAGTGGTAATTGAATGAGAAGGAATATATAAATATGTAAGCCCTGGAAAGTTTACACCTTGCGTCTATCAAATTGGCCAACTACTGTAACCCTAAAAGCTTGTTTTCCCTATTTTGATGAGAAATGCGTAGCTAACATTTTTTTATTGTTGGTGCATAGCTTGTCAGTCTTGAACGTATTTTTAAGGATTAAAATAATTCATTCCTTTCTTGAACCACAGTAAGGACTTTCAGATTGTCCTTACTTTAAGGCAGGTATGATGGTTTGAAATATTATTAAGAATCTTACAAATAAATATTAATATAAATTTATTTTAAATTGTGATTTATTAATTAAGTAGTTAAGATGAATTTATGTTTATTTTTATTGCATTAAGAGTAGATAAATATTAATATAGATCTATTTTAAATTTGTATTTATTAATTAAGTGGTTAAGATAGATTTATGTTGGTTTTATTGCATTAAGAGTAGTGATCTGCTTACAATTCAATATGGGGAGATGTTTTCATGTTTGTCATTTATGGTAACATTATCTGGTTGGTTGCATAATTCAGTCTTATTGTTTTCTTGTGTACTAAACAATTTCTAATTCTTAACATATTAGACACTTGCTAATTTTGAAAATTAATTAAAAAAGACAAATTTTAATTATTCAAACACTTTAAAATAAATACCTTCCAATTTCATATTTCCTAATTCAATGTTATAGGAATAAATATATATGCCAAAGAGAAAAAATAAGCAAATATAATAGCAACACTAGATTTATCCTAAAAAACCATAGGTTTCCAAAAACATGGTTAACCCTAACACAATTTAAACATTAATTAATTAATTCTAAATGTAAGTAGTGGTAAATAGTTATTTACTTTGTTCTTGAAATAAAATTAATAATCAAAAGTTTTCTCATTTACACTAAGTGCATTATATTTTTGTTTTATTCAAGAGTAAGTTTGGTTATATAAAATATGTTTAAAAAATTGATTTTTTTTAAGTTTAAAATTGAATGTTTAATATTTAATATTTCATTAAAAATATTGTATATGTTTAACTATAATACATATTCAACTGTATATTTAATTAAAAATATTATATATAAGAGGTCTACTTCAGTATTTTATTAGTATTGGATTTATGCTACTATGGTTGGTTGATATATTTTATTTTTGAAAGGAAGCATCCAAAGAATTTCTAGTGCCTTAACAATATACCCATTCAATGTTTGTTCTAATCCCTATAGGCATTAAAAATTCAAGTACCCCCCAAAAAAAATAAAAAGGCCACAAATCTATCTTAACCCATGATCTATTATGTAACATACCCATATAACCTACCAAAAATACATATACAAAATTATTTTCTTTATATGAAATATATATGCCATTATTCATAAACCCTTATATTCATTCACCGTTATATATACTAACCGTGGACTTTGCACTTGTTACAAACCCTCCTTAGGGTTCTTCGGCTCTATAGGTGATCCATCAAACATCACAGAATACAAAGACACACTAGGAAGAATATCCTTAAGATCTATCCTTCATCCCCTAATTGGTCAGAACCCAAAACTCAAGCTAGGAGTCTTCCACAGCCATCCTTTTGCAACGAACCTTCCCTTCTGCAACTCCTCTTCCGCAATGTAGATTGCGGAACCCCATGTATTTTATTCAACTTTCCTTTCCACTTTCCGCATTTGCAGATTGCGAAAGCCTTAATATTTTTAAGATTTCCCTTTTTCACATTTTTGCATTCTATGTTCTGCAATGCAGATTGCGGGAAACCCATATTTCTTTATATTTTCCTTTTTCACTTTTCACATTCTGCATTCCGTTATGCAAATTGCATATTACGAAGAGCCCATATTTCTTTATTTCCCCCCTTTTCACTTTTCGCATTCCACATTCCGCAATGCAGATTGCGGATTGTGGGAAGCCCATATTTATTTATATTTTCCTTTTTAACTTTCTGCATTTCACAATGACGATTGTGGATTGCGGAAAGCCTATATTTATTTATTTTTCCCATTTTCACTTTCCGCATTCTACATTCTAAAATACGGATTGCAGATTGCGGGACGCCCATATTTCTTTACGATTTTCACCTTTCTGCAACTCTGCTCCCGTAATGTGGATTGCGGGTTGCGGAAAGAACATAAATCCTTTACAATTGTACCCTTTCGCAACTCTACTTTCACAATGCAGGTTGCAGATTGCAGAAAGTACATATTCCTATGCAAATTTTACCCTTCCGCAATGTGGATTGTGGATTGCGGAAGCGCTTAGGTTAATCACAAAATCAAGCTTCCGCAGGCCTTTTGGCCCAAGGTTTACACCTAGTTTTTCTCTATGTTTTCTTTGGTAAAAATAAGAAATATCAACCTTCGATGGCTTCGCATTCTTAGGCCGAGTTCTTTACTTGAAATAGTTCAAGCTTAGGAAGTCACGGTTGGGGTTTAAACAGTCAATTTCTTAAGAAACTACAATTGCCATACTTTCCCTCGCAGTTTTACCATTCATCTAAGGACTAATAGGACTTATATAAGGGCTTCCCTAGGCTAGGAAGGGGGTTGATGCACAATCATGGACTCCTTTAAAGGAACTTTAGATGCCACATAACACTAAAAAAACATGGAACCGTTGACGTTAGGTTACAATTAGATGCACTTCCCTAACCGATTTGAAGATGAAGTAAAAAAAAAAGTTACATAATTGAATAAGCTTTCATAATATATAGCTTTCATCTATTTAAAATTTGTGAAAATATTATAAAATTAGTTTCCCTTAAATTGGGTTTTCAAATTTTCAGCATATCATAACATAAATGTTTGTGTGGGTGCAACACTATATGAGGTAAATGATGTCATTTTTGGATAAACTCTTGCAGACATATAAATGACATATGGTACTAGTGCAACACTATAACGCTATTTTGTGAGGGTGCATAACTTTAGGGATAAACTTAATGAAATTCTTGATTTCTATATATAAGATTGTAGATATCGCTTTCATCTAGTGCATCATATAGTTTTCTTGCGAAATGGTGAAGGCAATCAAAATTTATATAAAAAACAACATGGATGTATCTATTTTCAAAATTTAACGTGTGTCATTTAGAAAAATAATAATGAATAAATAAAACATACATATGTAGGAAAAAATTACGTATTCGGAATCGTAAGATCGTATTCTACAATATTCTATATCTTCATTAAAAAAATATCGTGTTTGTCATAGCAAAAAATGCCATTGAAACTCACCATATTCACAGAGTTCTGAAATACAAGCAATAGCCCTGGTTAATTTTTCTTAGCCAATAGGTTCGGTAGTCCGAAGCTATTTCCAAACCTCATGTCAAGCCTTATTCCTGTCGAAATTTTAAACTTTACAAACCACACTCGAGATAAAAAAATGTACATTCGTTATAACCCATATGCGATACAAAACGCATATGCGATATAAATTGCATATGTGTTATAACACATATGTGTTAAATAGCGCATATGCGATATAAATTGCATATGCATTAAAAAATGCAGGTCGAGTAAAACAACGTATCGACCCTTAAGGGAATGTCATTGAAATGCATACATAAATGGAGTTCGTGTCTAAATTTCCTTCCAATAGGATGAAGAGGAGTTATGAATCATATAATTTAGGCTAAGAAACCCCTTTGCCTAAACTAGACAATGCAATTCAATTAACATTGTTTGATTCTGTACCAAACTCAAATCAATTGGTAGTAGGATAGAGATAAGAAGGGAAAAGTGGGGAAAGGGTATCTTGTAGCTTCCCATATCTACTAGGTAATTTAGAATGAGTTTTCCCTTTTTCCAATGTGTCAAAGTAGCTATGCTTGAATATGGATTTAGAATACAAAGAATGTAAATATATATTTACTTGCATAAAGAGTTAAAAGTTGAATATTTGTATATTTGAGCTTCTATAAATTTGTAACAACTTAACCAACCTATTATACATTGTATGGTATAGATATGTGATATATTATTGCTAGTTAGCCATCTCATATCGATAGCCAATAATTGTAAGCCGATCATAGTTGGGCTTGGATACTGGAATTGAATCTTTGGCTTGGATCTCGAGCTCCTGGGATACTCGGTTGGGCTACTCTAATCCAATAAAAGGGTTGCATATTGTTTGGTCTATGCGAGAAGATGAAAAACTTTAATATACCCTTGGTAGAATAATGGTGCATGATACCTTTATATGATGATATATTTTTATGTTTAAATGAACTAATATGTGTATGGGAATGTATATTGATCTCAATCTTCGACTCTTCCTTCAAATTTTTATTCAAAGAGCACATATCAACAAAAACTTGTGTAGAATGGGAGGGACAATTCTTAAAAGACACAACATTCCTAGAATTCCAAAGATTCCATCTAATTAGGAAAGTAATTGCTCTATAATTGTTTAGATATTCTAATGAAACCCATATTTTTAGGCCTACTTCCACAGAATCGTACTTCCAAATATCCTTCTTTCCTAATCAACATTCTATCTTATTACAAAATTGAAGAGAAAAGGGACATTTCATGAAGATGTGGGATATGTCTTCTCCACCTTACCAAAAAATATAACATATTCCAGGACCTTCATTATTTTTATTTTGATAGAGATCTTTGGTCAATACTTTTGAGGTGAGAGCAATCCAAATGAGAATTTTAGACTTTTTGGATCTTTAATTCTCCAAATCATTTCCCACCACCATCTATATTCCAAATCCTCCACATTCATAAGCTTTTGATAGTATGGCTACAATGTATAACCTCCTCCATTCTTATTTAGAGTCCTGATCAAAACCTATGGATCTTAGTTTAACTAAACTTGTCTGAATTTTAGTTCTAAAAGAAAACAATTCAATTGATCTTTCAATCGACTTATCAAGTGAAGTTGGTATTCCATCCCCATTTCCAGGTGAAAGAGGCATCTTTGTCACACACATCCACATGCCTTCTCTCCAAACCTCTCTATCTAACCATCACTATTTCTCTCCTTCACTATCCCTCTGCATCTATAACCATCCATCAACCCTCTCTCTTGCCCTTTTCCCTCCCTCTCTTCCTCTCCTCCTATATCCCCACTCCTTCCTTGTCTCACCACTCCCTCCTAAAAAAAACTTACACACCTATTGGTCTTGGAACACCACACCCCCTCTCCATCTATAACCAACCTCCCCCTTTTGTCTCTCTCAAACACATCCACACACCCTCTCTCTCTCTCTCACACACACACACACACACAATCCCTCATCTATATCCCTTGTTATAACTATCCTTCATTTCCATAATTCCCTCCTCTGTCATTGTTATTATCCCACTCTCTCTCCC
>LPNX010902592.1:0-43639 GCA_001517045.1 Pseudotsuga menziesii | reverse complement strand
TCCCCTTATATTTCTCCTCCCTTCACCCCCCCCATATCTCTCCCTTCCCCTTATATTTCTCCTCCCTTCATCCCCCCCATATCTCTCCCTTATGCATCAGTCCCTCCCATGATTCCCTCTACACCTTTCTCTCCCTCCTTTGACTACACGCCCCCCACCCGGTCCCCCCTGTCTTTTAGCTTAATCAATGTAATGTTAATTTCTCCTCTGTCATATGCACTACATCACATATGCGATATGAAAATCATGTTTTACATAGAGACCGTTAGGGGTAAACCATTGTAACCATAACACATATGCGATATAACATATATGTGTTAAAAATGATGTGTCACATATGCGATACTTGTTTTATAAAAGGTGTTGGGTTGAGCGCCATAGGCTATTTTTACTGTAGCAAAAGAAAGAATTCCTCTAAACCCACACACAGAGAATTGTTCAAGTTGTCATTTCATCATTTATTACACAAATCCATAGCTATTTTATAATTTTGGGTGGATTTCAATGGGAGATGTACATAATAAAGAATGTAAATCAGCGAGTAAGGTGCTTACACTGGAAGAAGCTGAAAAAAGAGAGGGAAGAATCAAGAAATCGTTGGCATTCAACCGATGAGCAAATATTTCCCATTTCCGCTCAACTCGAAAATACAATTTTCGATACTCCAGAGGAAGATTCAAAGTGGAGGAATTTGATAGTGGACAATACCATTCATTCTCTAGTGAACCACATTTTAGTATCGAGTTCATTGGATGGAACACTACACTTTGCATCAAATACTTACGCCTCAACATATCGGGGAAACGCATAGATACTTGACGTAGAGGTTGAGGAGGATAATGCAACATTAATGGAAGCTGGTTATGGGGAAGATGAAACTATCGGTGCAATATAAAGCGGACAATTTTGTGAAGAGTTCAATAATTATGTTCCTGACAATGAAAATGTGGCTCTTCAACAACCATGGGAGGTGGATCAATCTCCTAATCGAAGTTGTCAACCTGTAGTGGATGTAAATGTCACTACATCATTTCAAACTGCAAAAAGTATCACATCAATACGAAAGAGAAATCCTAAGTGCATACAAGTGGACGAGAGTGAATTGATTTCCATGGAAGGTAAGGTTCCTAAATGCACTATCCTTCGTCATTATTCTGAAATAATGAAACAAAATTTTGATAAAAAATATGACGCCGGTAAATGTCAATTGTTTTTATCTTTGATTAAATATAGGAGTATGGCAACTGTTAGAAGAAATTTAGGCATAAAAACATTGAATAATATTGAATCAAGTAATCACATTGTGAAATCTCTTCCTGCTGCATTCACATCGATTGGTAAAAATACATGTTCACAGGACTGTAATGTGGCTCGTCATGTCTTGGATGAATCAATTATAAGCAGAACTACAAGACAACATTGTTTACTTAAATCCACATCACAATTTGTTCCTTTACATCCAAAGACACTTAAAAAATATTCAATAAGAAGAGACAACGTTGATGCAGAGGGACAAATGGAAACATTATGGGCATTTAGCAGTAGGTTTCCCCATAAAGACATGAAGTTAGTTGAAGAAATGAAGGGACTAGTGCACACATTTTGGCACGATAACACTAGGCCTTCTTCTAACACAAAGGATGTATTAAAACGCTGTAGGGGTTCTATGAATAATTAAACACATATTAAACATTATCTTGACATGACACGAACTCAATTTTTTGAGATGTTTAAAATTTCCCACATAGAGCTAAGGCTCACGAAAATATCTTTTGAAAAATGAAAGCCTTGATATGTTAGAATCAATACCATCTGGAACACTTGTTGTTGTAGGTATGACATAGAGTTTGATATATATTATCATACATTTGCACATATACGTCATTTTTTGTGTCCTAAACATGTGCATGAGTGTTCAAGTACAGTACCGCCAATGCCATCTAGATATTTCATCCATACCTAATGTGTCCTAGGCAAGATGGGAAGACATATTACTTAAAACAATGTGTAGAGGGTTCTTACAACAAATGTGATGGGCTATCATTCTGTTCTTATTGCATCCATGAGAGTGAAGATCAACCATTTGGGAATACAATTGTTGAGAAGCAGAATTATCAATATGAGACATGTCAACTACATGATGGGAAAGAAAGCATGAAGATTAAATTGTTGACTTCACAAGTGACAATATAGATGAATAATATTCATTTAAATGACTATATTATTTATGTTGTTTTATAACATTGTTTATTAACATAAATTAATATTCATGTAAATATTTTTATGTTGTTTTATAACATTGTTTATTTTGTTTCCCACCAGGAAGTATGTGAATTTATTTCAGAGTTCTATGGAAAGATCCAACAGTAGATTCAACTTGTCGATATGGCACAGTGACAAGATCAACATTTCATAATATGTCAAGACACCTTCCCTCTCGGAACAATACTATCGGTGGTTGAATTTGCATAAAATTACACCCTACAACCACAAAATGAAATACAAAGTCAGTACTATCACTCAGAGATGGTGAACATAATGGTCCATATCACTTATCGACATGGGTCAGATAGTAATGAAGAGAAACGTCTGATATTGAAAGAAAGTCACTTCTACATAAGTGACGACCAGACCCATGACAACCATTACATGCAAAATTGCTTTAAATTATTTTATGATCATGTGATAGCTATGGATATATCGTTTTGTCGTCATTTGATTTGGTCAAATGGTTGTGGTGGTTAGTTCAATAATGCACATGTATTTCAATGGTTGTGTTTGTTGCACATAAAATACAAAGTGCCACATAAATGGAACTACTTTGAAACTGGTCATCGCAAAGGAGAGCATCATGGCGCTGGTGCATGTAAGAAAAATGCCCTTAAAAGGGAAGATATACAGAAATAAATTGTCATTTTTCAACACAGAAAATATAATAAAATATGCCCTTAAAAGGGAAGATATACAGAAATAAAATATAATGTTGGCGAGCCTTATGTATCTGATACTTGTCATGCTCTCTGGATTGTGAGAGTGTTGATGGATGTCATCCAGTGATGCTCCCTTTCACTTGCCTCATTCAATGGTGTTTCCGAGGCTACTCGTTTAGAATACTGTTAATGCCAAATACTGTTTGTTCACCACAATTTTGTCAGAAACATAAATTCAATGGATGATGAAAGATGCAACTGATGTAAGCTACATTGATATTGTTAGCATCTACTTGCACATTGGCGACACTCGAGAGCATTTGTAACTCTGCATACAAATGCAAGTTGTAAGTAATGGTAACAATTCTTCAAAACTCTAAATGCTATGTGTAACTACAAAGAAGATTACCTTTGAAACAGGGTTTGGGCCATAATGACAAGGTCAGGCTCATCCCGGACGTATGGGTGACCATTCATTGGCACCCTGGCCTCACCTACCAAAATAACAAAATATATGAAATATATTTCCTTATTTGTGAAATCAAATTATTCTTTAACAGAGATGCAGCCAGAAATTTCTTACCTGTATCAAACACTCAGAGGGCCGAGGGTTTGCTCCACCTAGCTCCCCCATATTCCTTTTCCCTGCACATTCAAACATTTCAAATTTTGTTATTTTTGTAGCGTGTGAAATCTTCAATTGAAATAGAATGTAAAGACTTAAAAGAAATTTTTTTACCTGATCAAACTTTTTAGGAAGCTCCTCTGGTAGTAATCAAAGACAAGTTCATCGAGGTTTTCACCTTACAACATCAGAAATGAGAATGGCTGAGACTCTGCAATAAAAGGGAAATAACAGCCAAGCTGTAATTAAACACCTTTAAATATATTTAAGTGCAATGTATAATAGTTCATTAAACTGAGCAATCAATTGGAAACATGTTGGAAGGAAAGCATGATTGCAGCCAAGCACCATTGTGCAACATGGAATTTCTGAGTGAAACCTCCAACAACCACCATAGGAAACCAGACAATGAAACCTCATGACCAAGTTCATGTGATATTAAACCCTAAAGGTTTTACAACAACAAGGATCACGCGGATGGAGGACCATGATCTTTCTTTCCCACAAAAGCATGTGAAGTAGCCACTTCATTAAATGTTCCTAGTTCCACTGTCAACTCACATGCTAGGACTATCACAACATTTAAAACCTCATTAAAACCCTCCCTCCTTGTGAGTTGGCCTCTACCCTATAACTCCCTTTGGTCGCATGCAAAACTTTGGCATAAGTTTTAAAACACAGTCATACCTTGTAATTTCTCCCCCTCGTCGCATGTAAAGGCTATGGGGCTGCCAACACCTTATATAAGTAAGGTTATAAATTTAATATAACACAACAAGCATATGTCTAAGAGAGTATGCCTTGGGACTAAAGTCCAAATCCTAGGATTTAATCTTAGGTAAACAAAACCATTTATTTCATTGCCTTAAAAACATTAACATATCACCTTGGCCATGGTTGCAACCCGGTTGCCATTGTGGTCAACTGACCACAAGCCCTTAGAAGTCTAATAAGTTTTTATCTTGCATAAATGTAAAAAAGATCTTACTGCAAAGGAAAAATACTTGTGACAAATAAGAATATAAATTATAAATAAATAAATAAAAATATCAGTAAATTTTAGGTTTGTGACATTATTCTTATGTTTACCATATTTATTTTAATATAAAAATAATTAATTTAAAAATTAATATTACACATATAATTATTGTATAATAACGTCCTCTAGTATGTTTAAACATGCATTAACGTATCATACAATACACCTCCATACTCGTACATTAATAACACCCTCCAGTATGTTTAAACATGCATTAACGTATCATACAATACACCTCCATAATCATACATTAATAACACCCTCCAGTTTGTTTAAACATGCATTAACTGTTAGCCAAAACCAAGCCCACTAAACTTGAGTTTAGGGCTCAGTCGATATTAAATTGGATTTTCACTTTTCACGCCAACCACTTTTCTTTTTCACCAGTCGGGTGAAACTTGTCTATGTCCGACTAGACAAGTTTATAAGTTTTAGTCGATCCTACACTCGACCAAAATTACTTCGACTTACTTGTTTGACCTGTTTTTACGTCGACCACTTTTCACTTCGACCAAGTCGGTTGACTTCTTGTCTTCAACCAAATCGGCTCACTTCATGCCTTCGACAAAGTCGGCTCACTACTTGCCTTTGACTAAGTTGGCTCACTACTTGCCTTCAACTAAGTTAGATGACTCAACCGACCACTCAAGTCGTCTTACACAATCGACCACTCTGGTCAGTTTATACAACCGACCACTCTAGTCGACTCACTTTGGTCGAAATCTGCAGAATATGTTTCTTAGTCTAAAGACTTAAGAAATTACAAATGCTTTTCACCTGTGAGTAAGATTCAAAGTAAAATAGACACATTTACAAATCCAAATAACTTATAAAAAACATATGCTCAAATATGTAGGAAGACTTGAGTCGATCAATGTGCCTTAAAACCTGGAACTTTCACGTGGTGAGATTTTTATGGGTTCTTTGATCTTTCACTTATCAGTAATTGTAAAAGGAATTTACAGAAGTAAATATGGAAATATGTGTGGCCAAATAATCATGCATTCAACCATAGACTATTTCATATATTAACTATGCGGAAATAACAAAGTATTACAAACTGGTCGGTTACAAAACTGGTCGGTCCAGACTTGTCGGTCTATAGAGCTTCAACTCTTTGACTAAATCACATGCACAGAAGCTTGAGCTTCGACTTCTCTTTCTCACCCTGAGTTCCTCTGCTGTCTAATGTCTGTCTCTGTCTCTATGTGACTGTAAACTGATTTACAATTTACATCTTCTATTTATAGGCAACCTGAAGATTGCTACAGCATGGGCCAACTGACTCACTATTAAAGACTGTAATAAATATCTACCTAACAACTTAGCTTCAGAAATAAATTTGACTCGTTTACATTGCCCACTCATGGACTCTTCCATCTTGTCAGATTGATAGACAAGATCTTGACTTGTACAGACTCTGACAGAGTCAGCTGGAAGTCAAGTACAGATCTGCAAGTAATTACATTTTTCCAACACTCCCCCTTAATTATAAGCAGATGGGGTTTTTAAAAAACAAAATTTACAAAATGTTTCATAGCTTAGACATGCTCAGTTTATGACAAAGTTCACTATGGAGAACTTGTCATCCCAAGATAACTACACAGATACTGGAATGTGTCCTTTGCCAATGGCTTGGTGAAGATGTCGGCAAGTTGGTCTTCAAACCTGCAAAATTCCAAGCAAATTTCCTTGTCGTTCACAAACTCTCTTATAAAATGAAACCTTGTGTCGATGTGCTTGGTTATCTTGTGAAACACATGATTCTTTGATAATTCTATGGCTGAATTGTTGTCGCAGAAGACTGTTGTCGGTTCTTGATGGTTCTGTGACAAGTATTTTAAGACTCTCCTCATCCAGATAGCTTGACATGCAGCACTTGTTGCTGCAACATACTCGGTTTCAACTGAAGATAAAGTTACTATGGGCTGTTTCTTTGAAGCCCATGAAACAACACCTGTACCAAAATGAAATATGTACCCAGATGTGTTTTTCCTTTCATCTATGTTGCCTCCATTGTCACTGTCAGTGTAACCAATGATTTTAAAATTTTATGAGGTGGAATACATAATACAAAGGTCTTTTGTGCCACTTACATACCTCAGAATTCTTTTACCTGCTTGCCAATTTGAGTCTTTTGGTGACTCCATGAACCTTGACATCAGACTTACTCCATACATAATGTCTGGTCTTGTTGCTGTCAAATACATAAGGCTACCAACAATCCTTTTGAACAGCGTAGGATCTACAGTGGATCCTTCATCATCCTTGCTCAATTTTAAACTTGTTATCACTGGTGTTGGGGCTGTCTTGTAGTTAGACATGTTGAACCTTTTTAAAACTTCACTTGCATATTTAGATTGTGATATAAAAATACCACTTTCAGACTGCTGAACTTCAATGCCCAAAAAAACTTCATAAGCCCCAAATCACTCATTTCAAATTCAATTTCCATGACTGTTTTAAAATCTGCTATGCCATAATCACTAGTAAATATTAAATCATCTACATACAGGCAGACAATTAACATCTTACCTTGCTCATCGACTTTGGTGGACAAAATCGGTTCACTTTCACTTCTGTGAAATCCATTTTCAATGAGATAGGAATCAATCTGACTGTACCAAGCTCTAGGAGCTTGCTTCAAACCATATAATGCCTTTTTCAGCCTATACACTTTATGCTATTGACCTGGAACTTCATACCCTTGTGGTTGTTCCACATATACTTCCTCTTCTAGATAACCATTTAGGAATTACAACTTGACATCCATTTGATGAACTTGCCATTTGTTTTGAGTAGTAATGGCCAAAACTATTCTGACTGTATCCATGTGTTCAATAGGTGCAAATGTTTCATTGAAATCGATGCCAGGTTACTGTGTGAACCCTCTTGCTACCATTATTTCCTTGTGCTTTTGCACATTTCCATCAGCATCTTGCTTTGTCTTGTAAATCCATTTGACACTGATTACATCCTTGTCTGTTGGTACATCGACCAGTTCCCATGTCTGGTTTTTATCAATGCATTCTATTTCTTCATCCATGGCTTATGCCCATACTTATTCTTTAACAGCTTCTTCAAATGTTAGTGGATCATATATAGGGGAAAATAATGCAAAGAGAGAGAATGAATTAGGTGTACCAGCTTCATATATCTCTCGCAGACTTCTTGTCTTCACCGGTTCTGTTGATGTCGACCTAGATGAAATGCTTGATGGAGTCTACTATCCTCTTAGTGTACTTGTCAATGTAGCTTGAGCTGCTACTTGTGTTGATGGTCCTTGTGCTGAACCATGTCTTGGTGTCATGGGAGTCAACGGTGCTCTGACCGGTTGACTTACATGTGTTATTTGAACCACTTCCTCTTCCATATCATCATTGTCGATGTTTGACACAATCTTGACATTTATGTCAATGGTTCCATCCCATGATTCCTTCTCGATGAATTGAACATCCTGACTGATTACCACTTTCCTTGTGACGGGGTCGTACAGCTTATATGCTGTTGTGTCTTCTGAATAGCCGACAAAAATACATTTTTGTCCCTTCTTATCTAGCTTCTTTCTCAGCTCATCTGGAACATGAGCATATGCAACACAACCAAAAAATTTTAAATGTGAAACACTATGATTCATACCTGTCCATGCTTCTTGGGGAACTTTGTTCTTCACACTTTTTGTTGGACACCGGTTCATAATGTATACAGTAGTTGCGACTGCTTCACCCCAATACTCATTTCGCAAATGCTTGACTGCAAACATGCTGCGTGCCATCTCCATGATGGTTCTGTTCTTTCTTTCAGTAATACCGTTCTGCTGAGGTGTATACCGTGTAGTGAATTGTTTCTGTATGCCATGGGTCTTGCAAAAATTCAGAAATTCATTTGAAACATATTCACCTCCTCTGTCGGTCCTTAAGATTTTGATGTAGTGACCACTCTGGTTCTCCACGAGTGCCTTGAACTATTGAAAATAACCAAATGCATTAGATTTATGTTTCAAAAAATATACCCACGTATTTCTTGAGTAGTCATCAATAAAGGTTAGAAAATACTTGCAGCCACCAATGGATGATGTTTGCATTGGACCACAAATGTCAGAGTGCAAAATTTCAAGTGGTGTACGTGCTCTATAGGACTTTCCAACTAGAAATGTCTCTCTATGCTGCTTGCCAAAAATGCAGCCTTCACAAACCCTCTCTAGTCTGTCGATCAATGGTAATCCTTTTACCATATTCTTTGTGTGCAGTAGCTTCAACCCACCAAAATTGAGATGTCCAAATCTGAAATGCCACAACCAGGATTCATCCTGAACTTCTGTCTGAAATGCAGCTTGCAAATTAGCACTGCAATTTTCTCTCTTGTCGAGGAGCTCGACTGTTTCTTCAATTTTTGCCTTTAATGCAGCTCCTGTCTTTGTCTTCCCTTTTATGTTGGGAACTATCCTCAATGGAAACAAGCGGTTTCTTGTCATTGGCACTTTTGCTATCAGCCGGTTGCTTGGACGCTTGTCTTTGATCACACAGTGTTCATCTTCCATGTAGACTATGTAGCCCTTTTGTAACAACTGTCCAATGCTTAACAAATTATGTTTCAGACCTTCGACATGATAGATATCAAGGATATACTTACTCTCCCCCTGTTTGGTTAGAATATCAACAATGCCTTTTCCTAAGACAGTAACTTGGACATTGTTTCCAAGTATAACATCAGTTTTAACTGAAGTGTCTAGACTAGAAAACGGATTTAAATTACCAGTCATATGGTTGCTGCATCCTGAGTCTAAGTACCATATGTCATGTGGACTTTCTTAAACAGCATTGCATTCAAGTGGAGATGTCGATGCCATTAACATTGCACCTATCGAAGTGTTGGTGCTAGTCGACTCACTTGGACTTTTCCTTCCTTGGTCATATTGCTTCTTCCTGCATTCATATGCATAATGACCAAACTTCTTACAGTAATGACATTGAATTTTTTATTTATCAAACCTCTCGCCACTTGGCTGATTTGGGTTCTGGTTATCTCCTCTGCCACCAACATTTGCAGGACTTCTGCCTCGTCCTCCTCTTGAAGAACTTCTTCCTCTGCCTCTGAATTTGTTTCTCCCCCTGCCTCTACCAGGGCTTATGGATGACTGTGCTGCAAATGCACCTTCCGATGATGTCCGTGATCTGCTGAGTCTATGCTCATGATTGATGAGTGAAGCTTGCAACTCATCAATGGTAAATGTTGACATGTTTGTGTGTTCCTCTATGGTCACAACCAAATTTTCAAATCTTGGGGGAAGACTTCTAAGAATTTTTTCAACAACCCTTTGGTCTGATATGGGTTCTCCATGAGATTTCAGTTGGTTTATCAACCCAACAACTCTGGTGTAGAATGTGTCTACATTCTCTGAATCTTTCATGGACAGAGATTCAAAATCTTTTCTCAGAATCTGCAGCTTGGATGTCTTTACCTTATCCAAACCTTGATAGGTAGTTTCCAATGTATCCCATGCTTCCTTAGCATTAGTCTTTGCTGCTATTCTTGGGAGTATGCTCTCATGCATAGCTTGATGTATGAAAAACAGAGCTTTTCCATCTTTCTTCCTCTGTTCTCTCAAGACATCTTTCTCAGCCTGTGTGAGATTGTTATATGCTTCCATGTCTGCTGGTTCTGCATAACCATGCTGGACTATCTCCTAGGCATCTTGACCTATGAATAAAGCCTTCATTGTTAAAGACCAATATTCATAATTCTTTCCTATAAAACTTGGAGGTTGCAATGAACCAGAAGTGGAAGCCATTTTTAATTTTTAATTAACTTTCCTTAGAAAATTAAATTTCCACCTTTTAAGACAAGATTTATTTCCTAAATCTTGGGCTGATATAAACCTTGCTCTGATATGATACTAAGCTCTGATATGAAACTGGGCTCTAATACCACCTAGCCAAAACCAATCCCACTAAACTTGAGTTTAGGGCTCAGTCGATATTAAATTTGATTTTCACTTTTCACACCGACTACTTTTCTTTTTCACTTGTCAGGTGAAACTTGTCTATGTCCGACTAGACAAGTTTATAAGTTTTAGTCGGTCCTACACTCAACCAAAATTACTTCGACTTACTTGTCCGGTTTTTACCTCGACCACTTTTCACTTCAACCAAGTCGGTTGACTTCTTGTCTTCCACCAAGTCGGCTCACTTCATGCTTTCGACCAAGTCGGCTCACTACTTGCCTTCGACTAAGTCGGCTCACTACTTGTCTTCGACTAAGTCGGTTTCTTCATTCGGTTGACTCAACTGACCACTCAAGTCGACTTACACAATCGACCACTCTAGTCGGCTTATACAATTGACCACTCTAGTCGGCTCACTTTGGTCAAAATTTGCAGAATATGTTTCTTACTCTAAAGACTTAAGAAATTACAAATGATTTTCACCTATGAGTAAGATGAAGTAAAATAGACACATTTACAAATCCAAATAACTTATGACAAACATATGCGCAAATATGTAGGAAGACTTGAGTCTACCAATGTGCCTTAAAACCTGGAACTTGCGATGAGATTTTTATGGGTTCTTTGATCTTTCACTTATCAGTAATTGTATTTAAGGCATTTATAGAAGTAAATCTGGAAATATGTGCGGCCAAATAATCATGCATTCAACCATAGACTATTTCATATATTAACTATGCGGAAATAACAAAGTATTACAAACTGGTCGGTTACAAAACTGGTCGGTCCAGAATTGTCGCTCTACAGAGCTTCAGCTCTTCGACTAAATCACATGCACAGAAGCTTGAGCTTCGACTTCTCTTTCTCACCCTGAGTTCCTCTGCTGTCTAATGTCTGTCTCTGTCTCTGTGTGACTGTAAACTGATTTACAAATTACTTCTTCTATTTATAGGCAACCTGAAGATTGCTACAGCATGGGCTGACTGACTCACTATTAAAGACTGTAATAACTATCTACCTAACAACTTAGCTTCAGAAATAAATTCGACTCGTTTACATTGCCCACTTGTGGACTCTTCCGTCTTGTCACACTGACAGACAAGATCTTGACTTTGACAGAGTCGGCTAGAAGTCAAGTACAGATCTTCGAGTAATTACATTTTTCCAACATTAACGTATCATACAATACACCTCCATACTCATACATTACGCCTCCTTAGAGACATTAGAGATTTGGTATGAATAGATATTGATAAGGATCCATAAAATACATTTTAGAGACATATTAGAGATTTGGCATGAATAGATATTGATAACGATCCATGATGGAAAATCTCATGTGACAAATTAACAATCAAATAAAAGACTTTTGCATCTCCATCTACAATTAAGCTAAATACAGAATCTAAATGTGCAGACACTTACTGAAAATATAATTTTACGCTCGTGGGCCGCACATGTTTAAAATTTTTAGCTCGTTGAACACTTCCAAAGTTCCACGCCTCTTCTGCCCTTGTTTATCTTGCCCGTCATAATAATTTATGCATCCCCAATTATATTTATGCAGTTTTCTTGCTGTCTCACAGCTGGCCTGGATTGACTTGACGCCTCTTGAATCCGAGAGTCGAATCTCTCTGTTTCTCCCACTATAAGAAGCCCGCAGTCCCACCCAACTCTCCTCACATTATGCTCTGTTCCCCACGTTCAATTATATTTCAATCTCTTCTTTTCTCTTCTTGTGCGGGCAGCTAAGTTTTCGAATTATGAAGACTGTCGCATACATTGCTCTTATTGTATTGTATCTTATTAACAGTACTGTGCATGGGCAGCTAAGCTCAACGTTTTATGACGATTCGTGCCCGAACTTGCAGAGGATAGTGAAAGCCGCAGTGCAGATAGCGGTCAAAATCGAGCCACGGATGGGGGCGTCCTTGCTCCGCCTTCACTTCCACGACTGCTTCGTCAATGTAAGGAAGCAATTAAAGAAGTCCATTTAGTTGATTCACTGGCTTTAAGTAAATTCTAGTTGATTAACTGTTTTTAGTTCTTCGGATTAGGTTTAATAAATTTTTATAAAAGATGGTATTCAATAGGGCAATGCAGTATTTAATGTGCTACTGTGAGAATATGATATTATTAATTGAATTGGATAAATCCAACGGTTGATATCCCAACCCAAACACTAATGCCAACTAGGTTAAGTTGAGAAATGAAGAAAATCCAACTATTGATAGATATCCCATCAACTACCCTAAGAGTGAATACCCAAAGCAGTTGAGGATGAGAGTCGCCATTATTCCACGGGATGTTCCGTGACTGACCCGGCCCTAGTGAGGATAAATTCCGCCCCTTTTCCTTCAACCCTAATGATGGATTTTGGTTTCGGTTTTCCACAGGGTTGCGATGGCTCGATACTGTTGGACGATAACGCCGATTTCACCGGAGAAAAGACTGCATTCCCAAATAACAATTCCCTGAGAGGATTCGACGTAATAGACATCATCAAATTTGCAGTGGAGGCAAGATGCAGGGGAATCGTATCGTGTGCAGATATTCTTGCCATTGCTGCTCGCGACTCCGTAGTCCAAGTAAGAATTCGTCTCTTCTCTTTTCGATTTCTTTAACAAATGGTAAATACAATATAATCTCATAATCAAATAACGTTGTTCTGTTTGCTCATGTGTGATTATAGCTGAAAGGCCCAACATGGACGGTTCTGCTTGGAAGGCGAGACTCCACGACCGCGAGTTTAAGCGCTGCAAACACCAACCTTCCAGCGCCATTTTTTAGTCTCAGCCAACTGATAACATCTTTTCAAAATCAAGGTCTTTCTACTACGGACCTCGTTGCACTCTCCGGTATAATATCACTCATTCTCCAACCTCTTGTTCTTAATTTAAACCATATTGCGTATCATCTTATGAATGTTTTTGACATTTAACAATAATTGTCATTCTGTATTGTTTTTGTTAGGTGGTCATACAATCGGTCTAGCGCGGTGCACAAATTTCAGAGCTCACATCTACAACGATACCGACATTAACGCTACCTTCGCTACATCTGTGAAGGCAAGATGCCCAAGCGTAGGTGGCGACAACAACCTGTCGCCCTTCGATGTGAGCACCCCTACCACATTTGACAAGAATTATTACAGTGATTTGACAAGCGAAGAGGGACTTCTCCACTCCGACCAGGAACTGTTTAATGGAGGTTCTACAGATTCTCTGGTTAGTGCCTGGAGTACCGATCAAAGCGCTTTCTTTACGGCCTTCGCAGCTTCTATGATCAATATGGGTAATCTCAATCCCCTCACAGGCACCAGCGGACAAATTCGTTTGAACTGCAGGAAAGCTAATTAATGGCTCAGAAAATTGTTGACTATGTTCCTTCGCAACATGTTGATTGGCAAAGTAATAAACTAAAATTAATGACCCCGAAAACTGTATGCTCCATACTTTTCGGATCATGTTTCCTTCGTGACAAGTTGATTCGCAAAGCAATAAACTAAAATTTGATGATTATTATATTCCCAGTGCCATTACCGGTTGTATCCAACAATTAGAAGAGAAACAGTTGAACGTGTTTAATACAGTTTTATTTATGATGTTGAAAGTAAGCTATGTTGTATTTAATAAAATATTAAATAAAAATATAATTTAACAAGTGGTATTTAATAAAATATTAAATAAAATATAGTACCAGGGATTTGATCTTTATGGATATATGATCGATTCAGTTTTATGAAAGTAGAAGGAAAATATGCATATATAATAAAATATAATTATTAGATATATATATCTAGTAAAAATTATTTATAATTTTGATTATGGTTTGATTAAGTATCATATTAAATTATTTAAATGATATTATTTTTTAGGAATATTTTGAAGATATGTTTTGCCCACTAATTATTAGCAAATTATTTATAATTTTGATTATGGTTTGATTAAGTATCATATTAGATTATTTAAATGATATTATTTTTTAGGAATATTTTGAAGATATGTTTTGCCCACTAATTATTAGCAACAATCATATTAATTTTATTAATGAGTCGAATAGGCTAAATTTAAGCGCATACATTTTATATTAATGTTTTTCTCTATCTTATGTGCTTAAATTCATTTTATATTAATGTTTTTCTCTATCTTATGTGCTTAAATTTATGCCTATCTACCTATTTAGACATATTAATAAAATTAATGTGGTTGTAGCTAGTGATGTGAGATTTCGGATTTATTTGAATGGTTGTCCTATCTTGTTTTGTTTAAATAGATTTTGATTCAGATGTAAAGAAGCTTAACTTAAGTTAATATCACTTTTGGTTTTTGGTTTTTTTTTCTACCTTTTATTTTCTTTATTAAATAGTATTTGTTTTATACTTATATTAAAACTAATTTAATGTTTATGTTATACTATAAATAGATAACTATAATAATTTGGTAATTATTTTAATGTTTAACTTTTAAATTCACAATTTATTATTAGGTGTTAATAATACATAAATACAATAAAATTAATGATTTAAAGTTTAATAATATAATATTCTTTTATATTTTAATTATAAAAAGAAAGAAATTCACAACTCTTTATCATCAATCAATTATACAACTAAGTATAATATTTAAAATTTTAAAAATATAATACTCTTTATATATAAAGATATAGAAAATCCAATAAATTCATAATCTTTATATAATATATATATATTTTAAAAAAAAGTTATGTGACTAGTAAAGAATGAAATATACTTCAAAACTCAAGATATGGAATAGGCATCCTATTTCATTTTACAATTTTTTTTTATACAATATTCCAACTCTAAGAAAATAGAATAGGCATATTATTTCATACCTTAATTTTTGAAAATAATCTAACTTTCAATTAAAAGATTAAAATTTATTATTCATTTTATTCAAATTGAGAAAAAAATATTAATTTGTAAATTCTATAATAAAGATCTTAAATTTTTTTTTATAAAATTTTTAATTCTAAAATTAATATATTATTAAGAATATTTTGTTTAAAAATATACCCAAATTACACCGATACTAAATTTTCCTTTAAATTTATTTACCACATTAAAATTATATTATAACAAGATAAACAAGTTTTAAAATAATAGTTATAAACATCTAATAAATAAATATTAGTTTTAATTAAACATAAATACATCATTATAGACCGCTAGAATTTAAAAACTATAATTTTAATATTAAAATTAATAAATAAATATAAATACAGTTATAATATTTTAAAAATTAATTAAATAAAATTCAGATAATAATAATGATAATTATATTTTTAGGTTGTGGAAGAATAAATGGTAAAGGTGTTATGTTGTAAATGGAATGTCTCCTATAGGGAATTAGATTCTTGAACAATCCCTAATTGCAAGATTCCCCTAAAATAATTGATAATTACACTTATATCTATATTATAATGATTATAATGCAATTTTAAAATATTTTAGAAACTTTATTATTATTTATATTATAATTATTAAATTTTTAATGCTTAAGAACATATATTTTTTTCTAAAAGAATATCTATTAAAAAATTCAAAATCAATTGCTTAAAAGTGGGTCCTCATATATCTCAACATAGAATCAAACATAAATATAACATAATAAATATATTTTAGCATAATTTTTTTGAAAATATCAATAACATTTAAAAAGAAGAGTCTTCCAAATAATAATAATAATTAACTCTTAATCTTTAATTAAATTTTAAATTAAGATCAAGTAACCTTCCAAAAAACAAACAAATAAATAATGTTTAGAACAAGATCATTCAATCAATATAAGAATGGTTTTTCAATATTATATTCTTAAATACCTTTACAACACATCAAATAATACACTAATTACATCTTTGCTCTTTAATTAAATTTTAAATGAAGATGAGAGTGACCTTCCAAAAAACAAACAAATAAATAATGTTTAGAAGAAGATCATTCAATCAATATAAGAATGGGTTTTCAATATTATATTCTTAAATACCTTTACAACACATCCAAATAATACACTAATTACATCTTTGCACTAATATGGGATTCACTAATACCATATTTTCACATATAAACATTAACTCTAATAAAACTTGTCATTATTTGCTTATAAACATTAACTCCAATAAAACTTAAAACTTATGTCATTATTTCCTAATAGTTAAGATTAAAGTTGAGTTATTTCTTGATTCAAATAGTCTTTACCTATATTATTACACATAAATGTCCAACTAAAACAAGGTATCTTGACAAAGCTATCATACTAAATAAAGTATAATCATTTTCCATATCATTTGGGTGTATTAATAAATTCAAAATATTTAATTTAAAATATATTAATTAAATTTATTATTTTATAAAAAATTATAAAAAATAATTAATTTATTTTTTCACTCTTTATATTATATAAAATAATTAATTTATTTTTCATTCTTTATATTATTTATATATATATAAATTAAAGTACATAACATTCCCACAAAATGAACAAATTATTAAAAGAAAATTTCAAATTACAAACAAAATAAAAAATCAGATGTATTGATGGAATGATAAGGTTCTTAAATGTTCAAACTGTGTAATGGGATACATATTTTATATTGATAGCTTGAGGTAGTATTATCAAAACAATATATTTGGAAATTTATATTAATAGGTTGAGGAGGTATTATCAAAACAATATAGTTGGAAGGTTTTGAAAAAATATTTTAAAGTATGGGAGTTTATATATATTTTATTTTTTAAGATAAATGGAATGGAATAGAGTGTAAATTAAATAAATTGTAGCATGGATTAATAAGTTAGTATAGACTTTTTTAATAAAAGAGATCTATTAAGCATTGAGAGAATCAAATTTTTTAAGTTATTAACTATAAACATTTTCTAGAGTAGAAATGTTGAGTAAATGTGCAATCCAATCTTTATGGTTTTAATTTATCTAATTTATGTTATTTTATATATATGTAATTTTAAATATTTTAAATTTAAATTAAGCCCACGTCTTATTTTTAATATATAAGACGTGGGCATCTTATTTTTAATATATAAGACGTGGGCTAAGAGACATCCTGAGGGAATCCCCTTAGCCAAATGGCAACTTCTTGCAAGCCCTAATGAGCTAGGAGGGTGGGGATCAAGAATCCTTTTCTTTTCTGTCAATCCTTGGCTGCCAAAACCTTATGGAGGCTAATCAAAAGCCTAGATTCCCTATGGGGAAAATTCCTATCATCTAAATACTTCCCTAATGGGTCCATAAATGAATGGATTTGAAAAAGAGACAAAACCTAAAAAAATGGATCCATAGGGTGGAAAGCCTTGGTCCTAGTTTTTCCCCTAGTAGGGAACTAGTTGGCCTGGTTGGTAAGGAATGGGAGAAAAATTAGAGTAGGCGAAGATCCATGATTAGGACCAGGAGAAAGATATAAACTTTAGAAGGACTAGTCTTAAAACTAAGAAGTTTAGGGATCTACAACCTAAATCAAGCCTGTTCAACATCTCTTCAAAGGGAAACTCTTTGGAAGAGCTTAGAATAGCTAGGATTAGAAGGTCTTAGAGAGGAATGGGAGGAATATGTATCAATGCTCAAATCCAATTCATTCATTTAGAAGAGGCTAGGGAATATAAGTTGGTATGGACAAAAAACCTAGTCAACGATGACTTCACAACTAAACTTGGATATAAAACCTGGGCAGAGAAAAAATTCTAGGGAGAAACAAAAGAGTGGTGGAAACAATTATGGAAAGCCGAAGGACCATTAAAGGCCAAAATCACATTATGGTTGTCACTCAATAACAAAATCTTGACTTGGGATAACTTACAAAAAAGGGGCTGGAATGGCCCAAATTGTTGTACACTATGCATTTCAAATGAGGAAAATGTTTCTCACCTTTTTAACTTTTGTTCTTATGCAAAATCTGTGTGGAAAACAACATGCAAAGAGTAAAAATTCTAAGGGAACCTCGAGACTACTATCGAACACAAAACAAAAGCTTGGTGGATAGACAAAAGTGGTATGTCTCTATGGTGCTTTCCCATCCCTTTTCACTTATGGAATCTGGTGGGCAAGGAACACTGTAATTTTTAATAATAAGTTAATACCACCTGAAGTAATTGATGCCCTTGTGATACAGTGGACTAGAGAACACAGATCACAAGTGAAAGAGGTAAAAGTTAGAGTGCTAGTCCCACCAGCAATAAACAAAGAAATTCCTTGGGCCTTTTTCGATGGAGCAAGCCAAGGGGATCCTCCACTAGGTGGTTCAGGAGCAGTACTTTACCTGCCAAAAAACTAGAAGATCCAAGCTAAATTTGCACTAGGCCACTGCTCAAACAACAAGGCTAAAGTTGCAGCACTTCATTTGGTTCTCGAACTAGCTCTAAACCACAACATAACCCAAATGCAAGTCTTCGAAGACTCAAATATGGTGGTGGACTAGGTTAATAGGAGGATACAAATAAATGCCCCTCATCTACAACGGCTTCTGACTGCAATCAGTAGGCTTCTGGAACAATTTTCAAGCTTCAGTATTGCACACGTATACAGAGAATTGAATTCTGAAGTCGGCAGACTATCCAAACTGGCCCTTCTATTGGAGCCAAGCAAGATAGAAATAGAGGATTTTGCAGGCAATCAATTGTAATAGATAGGAAAGACAAGAACACATGCTACAGGATGACAAAAATCATTGTGTTTTTTGTAAGATGATGTAATTTTGTGAAGACGAATACTAAGGCAAAATTTTGATGAAGAAAAGGCTATGTTTCTTCTTTAATGAAAGTTCCTCTTGAACACTTTAAAAAGCCATCCTTTATTTAGAATGGCAGATATTTTCCTATTAGAATATATATATATATATATATATATATATATATAAAGGACACTTATCAACTCTATGATGAGCACTGAAAGAGTTACACATCTCTCTCCTAGTGTAAAATGCACCTCTTAGGTGCAATTAAGAAAAATAAAACAGTATTAATTGTATGGATATTATTATAACTTATTTTGAGGTAGATGTTGTTATGTTTGTCTAGTTCAAGATAGATTATTTTATTTTATGGGTAACATGAATTTTTTAATAACCTTTTTATTTTTGGTAAGATATTTAAACCGAGATGCCCCATGATAAGTGTACTGTTAAGACACTCAAAGTTCAGTTGCTAGTTACTTAAAAAAACAAAAATAAGATATAAAATAAAACAATAATATTAAGTTAAGATAACTGACAAATATGACAACATTTCCTCACTCATCTTAATACAATAAAATCAACATAAATCCATCTTAAATACAGATATTTAAAATGGATCTATAAACCTACTTACGTTTATTTCCAAAACTCATAACAAATATTTAAAATGGATTTATAAATCTACTTATATTAATTTCCCAGATTCATGACTATACACACATATTGACCGAAGCCACCCTACGCAAAGGATTATTAGTTCAAGGACAATCTGGAAGTCGTAATGTGGTTGACGGTAGGAAATGAATTACTTTAATCCTTAGACTGATAACCCATGCACCAACAGTTAAAATGTTTAGCTACGCATTTCTCATCAAAATAGGAAAAACAAACTTTTAGGGTTACAGTCGTTGGCCAATTTGATAGACGCAAGGTGTAACCTTTCCATCGGCTTACAGATTTATATATTCCTTCTCATTCAATTACCACTTGAAAGAGGAAGTGTAAACACTTGTATATTATGAACTTTCGAGTAGGAGACCACCGCTAATTCCTTTTACACTCGACCTCTCGGCTCTCTTCGACGGCCATTGACTTTGTCCAATATAATTGAATATAATAATATTTAGCATACTCACTAAGATTGCCGAGAATAAAAATCTCCTATAAACAGATGGAAAAAGATCAAGAAGGGTTGTACTTCTTCATATAACAATAACTCATTGACTCTGCATTGAGCTTCCAACGATCCCTGACCGCCTACAGATCATGTTGCTACGTTGCTACGACTCGAATAACTCAATATTTGATCTTCCTATAATCCCGCTCCTGCAAAACAGCCTGAAATATTTGGATTGAAAAGGTTAATGTATCTGTTCATATAATATCAGTATAGATCTATTTAAAAGAGAATTTATACAGTATTACTAGAAAGATCAGATTTTTCAAAGTGTTGGTTTATGTAATTTATGTTGTTTTATATATATGAAATTTTAAATAATTTAAATTTTATTGAATCTTATATATTAATTTTAATAACATTTTATTATATTTTATCGCACATATCAACTTTAGGATGAGCACAGAAAAAATTACACATCTCTCTTCTACTAGGCTATGAACAACTAGAACATTAAAATTTACAAAGCTTGAAAGTGGCGATGAAACTTCTGTCACTGCACTACCGAAAGTTGTCCCTCGTGATGGAATGTGTGATGGATGTATGCTTGGCAATGGATGTTCATCAATTAGTTAAAAAGGCTCACATACCTTCACCATGTTTGGCTGTCCAAGTTGCATAAAATCTGAAAATTAAATCATAAGGTTCTCGATATCTCTATCATAGATGGGTGTGTAACGCCCAACAACAACAAATTTGTAACTATCGATGAGAAAAGTTGCTAGTAGGGCTCACTGAGGGAGAACAATATTTAATATGCAGTATAGTAATAAATGTTGCAGCGGCAGCATTGTGGACCGTTGGATCTCAACTTGTTTGAGATCCAACATGTTACTGCCCCATCGCGACGACCACTCAAGAGCACTAAGTGCGCTCTTGGGATGCGCTGGGAGGTGGGCGCACCCCTTGGGATGACACCTTGGTGTGGGACACACCTTGGTACACCTCTACAGAAGCCTAAGGGAATGGGTGTTTGTGCGTTGCCTGGGCGCACAAGAGAAGGCAAGTGAACGGGCGAGAAGCAGAGTCGGCAAGGTGGTAGGCGATTGCGAGAGCGCGGGCACTTGGACGAACATAATGATGAAGCATTGGACATGAGCGCTGAAGAAGGGTGTGCCTGACCCAACTTGGTGTGGGCGCTCACCCCTTAGCCCGTCACCTTAGAGTGCTTCACCACATTACTTGGTTTACACTTCACCTTAGCGCGTGGAATGATGGAGTAGCATGGGTGGAAAGCAATGTGAGTGCGGGTCCACTTAAGGATCATTCACCTCATGTAAATAAAGCTAAGCCATTGTGACAAAATATCATCAAGTAAGAAGAAAATGAAGAGTGGGAGCAGCAAGTCGAGAAGACGCAAATGGCAGGTCGCCTAAGCTAGACACAGTCTTGCGCACTTGTAATCTCTTTATATTTTTGGGTGTAGTGGCTAGTGTGCTTGCACTCGGAGCTCTGCCTTAGGCAACTCCATTGATGTGAACATTTTTCTCTTTTATAAAATCTTTGGGCTCTTTTAGTTGGGCAACCCACACTTATCTCTTGGTGTCTTTTACTGCTGCTGCATCTTTTCTGCATTTTTGTCTAAGTGTTGAATGCGCCATAAGGCTAATGTGATAGAGTTAAATTACTAAGAAGGCAAGTGTTATAAGATAAACAGATTCCACAGGTTAAGGCGTAGTTTGTCGGAGAGTCGTTGAGTTGGCTACGCCCTCAACATACTTTCGGGCAGTGCCACACACTACCTTCGGCAAGTCAAGAACGCTTGCGAAGTGTGGCTATGACAGGTGGTGTCAGAGTAGTTCAGACGGGACGCTTAAGGTGATAGGGTTGTTGAAGTCATAGAGAAAACGACGGAAGTGCTATAAGATATGGGAGCTTCTCTTAGTCAAACTCATGAAGGAAGTGTCACCGCAACCACCAACGTTAGACTGGTTAGCAGATGCACTTCGGTTTGAAGGCTAGAGGCAATCGTGGGTTGCAGTGAAGGAAGAGGAAGCGTCGGCTTGGAAGAGTGAGCTTCCAAACCGCTTGCGAAAGTTGTTGAGCGGGTGCACTTGGGAGGAGCCCGCGCCAAACTGCGGAAGCGTAGACGCTGTGGAGCACACGCTTGGGTTTGGTGACAGAATTGTGTGTTTGGACGCGCACACTACGGAGACGTGCACCGCAGAGACGCATGCTGCAGATGTGTGGGCTGCAATAAGGAAATGTGCGACGGACAAGCACGAGCACTTGAAGAAGCGCATGGATAAAGGGCACTCGGTAGTGTGCATGATAGTGAAGCATCCAGATGAGTGTGCGATAGGTGCACATGCTGTGGATGGGCGTGCCACAGAGGAATGCTTCAAAGAGCGCACTGTGGAAGCACGCAGTCAAAAAGAGAAGTGCGCTGCGGTTGGAAAAGTTTGCACAACGACGAACGAAGGTCTACTTTTGGGCACCATGAAAGGATGTCGAAACACAAGTGTGGTGAGTTTTGTGGAAGTTGTGATAAACGAAAAAAAAGTGAGGGCTTTGGTGGATACAGGAACCTCACACAACTTTGTGAAAAGGGAAGTAGTGGATGCAATAGAGTTGAGAAAGACGAGCTGCGGAGTAAAAGTAAAGGCAATAAATTCTCAAGTGAAGCCTGCTGCGGGCATAGCTTTAGGAGCGACTGTTCAAATTGGTCGTTGGATAGGCAAAGTTGATTTTACAGTAATGCCCCTTGTTGATTTTGAAATGATTCTTGGGAAAGACTTATTGTGGAGACAGGAAGCTGTCCTGATGCCATTTGCGGACAGATTGGTCATCTTCAAGGGAAAGAGACCAGGTGTGGTGAAAATTGTTGACGAAAAACCGAATGAACAAGGTGGATTTATATATGCGTTGATGATAGAGAAGACTACTCGACGATCAAAAACGCAGATGTATGTTGCAACATTGTTGAAAGAGTTTGAACTAGGAAGTGTGGGTATGCTTACACCTCCTATCCTCTTTGACATGTTGGTTGCGTATGCAGATTTGATGCCCGAGAGTTTGACGAAAGTGTTGCCTCCGAGAAAGAATGTAGACCATCGTATTGAGTTAAAGCTCGACTCCAAACCTATGGCGAAGGCGCCTTACAGATTATCAGGACCTGAGTTGGAGGAGTTGAAGAGGAAGCTCATCGAACTCATAGATGCATGGTTCATTAGACCGTCAAGGTCTCTATATGGTGCCCTGGTGCTGTTTTAGAGAAAGAAGGACACAACTGAGTTGTGGATGTGCTTGGACTACAGGATGTTGAACAAGCAAACGATCAAGAACTGATATCCTCTTCCGTTGGTGGTTGATTGTTTTGAAAAATTGGCTAAGGCATGAGTGTTTTCAAATATGGATTTGAGACAGGGGTACTACCAAGTGTGGATTGCGAAAGGTGACGAGTACAAGACTACATGCATGACAAGGTATGGGAGTTTTGAGTTTCTTGCCATGTCATTTGGGTTATGTAATTCCCCAACTACGTTCTGGACGTCGATGAATGATGTGCTGCAGCCATTTTTGGACAAGTCAGTTGTGGTGTATCTAGATGACATAGTGGTCTACACCGAGATGTTGAAAGATCACAAGAAGCATTTGAAAGAGGTTTTCGATATGTGCGGGAGAATCAGCCTTACTTGAAAGCTTCCAAGTGTTCGTTTGGGAAAGAAGAGATCCAGTTCTTGGGCCATCGAATCGGCCATGGGGAGATTCGGATGGACAACAACAAAGTTGTTGTGATATAGGATTGGGAAGAGTCATGGACAGTGCATGAAGTACAAAGTTTTCTAGGGTTCGCTAACTATTACCATAGGTTTTTTGAAGGATATTCAAAGATTGCAACCTCGCTTATAGACTTGTTGAAAAAGAGTAAATTTTGGAAGTGGTCAAAAAGGTGTCAAGCTACATTTGACGAGCTAAAACACAGGCTTGCAACTGCACCAGTGTTATGGCTGCCTGACTTTGAAAAGGATTTTGAATTCCAAACGGATGTGTCGAACTTTGCTATCGAAGGTGTGCTAATGCAAGAGGGACATCTGGTTGCATACGAGAGTCGCAAGCTCCAGGACTGCGAGAGGAGATATTTGGTTCACGAGAAAGAGATGATAGCTGTTGTACATTGATTAAGGACGTGGGGGCACTACTTGTTGGGAAAACTGTTCGTTGTACAAATGAAAAAGATAGCAACAAGTTATTTTGCCACGTAGCCCAAGCTCTCGCTGAAGCAAGAAAGGTGGCAAGACTTCTTGGCAGAGTTTGATATGATTTTGGAGTATAGACCAGGCAGGTTGAACGCCACTGCAGATGCATTGAGTACGAAGGCTCAATTAGCAACATTTAGTGAGTAGTGGCTTGAACCGATGGTGCAAGTTGTTTTTGATTTGCGGTTGCGGATTAGGGAAACTTTGAGGGAGGACCCTACGACCGTTTGCATTTTGGTGCAGATCAAGAGAGGAGAAACAACCCAGTTCAAAGAGAAAGATGGACTGCTTTACCATGATGAGCGGTTGTATGTGCCAAAGAATTCACAGCTTAGGAAGAAGTTGTTGAAGGTGTGTCATGATTCACTTTGGGCAGGACACCCAGGGTAACATAGAACTCATGCGTTGGTTGAGAAGAGTTTCTATTGGAAACATCTTCATCGGAATGTTGAAGAATACGTTCGTACTTTTCTTATTTGTCAGCAAGACAAGTCAAGTTCACAGAAGAAAGCGAGCTTGCTACAGCCATTGCCAATGCTGGAGAGACCTTGGGTTAGTGTCTCAATGGACTTCATCACACAACTACCGAAAGCGCAGGGGTTCAATGGGATCTTCATGGTGGTTGATCGGTTCTCCAAGTCTACTACCTTTGTGCCGATGAAGTCGCAATGCAAAGCTGTGGATGTGGCGAAGTTATTTTTCAGACATGTGGTTAAGTACTGGGGCTTACCACTGAACATAGTGTCAGATCGAGATGCATGGTTCATAGGCAAGTTTTGGCCTGCATTGTTCAAGATGCTTGGAATGCAGTTGCTCAAGAGTTCGGGCTTTCATCGAGAAATGGATGGATAGACGGAAAGAGTTAACATGATTCTCGAAAGCTACTTGAGGCACTATGTACAGGATGATAAGAAGAATTGGCTGGAGCTGTTGGACGCAGCTCAGTTCAGTTACAATATGCTCATAAGTTATGCGACGAGTTATAGTCCATTTGAGTTGGCGACGGGGCAGAAATCGTTGACTCCGTAGGTTGTTGCGACAGGTGAGGTTGGGCCTAGTCCAGCTGCGGTAGGATTTATGTTGGCATGGAAAGACATATTGAAAATTCCTAAGGCTCATTTGGAAGGAGCTGCCGAGAGAGCAAAGAAGTGGGATGACAGGAAGAAAGGGTGCTTCTCAGACTTGGAAAAGGACAGTTCATTCCTCCAAAGGGCTTGGAAAGCTCCTTGGTGTAGAAATATGACGGACCCTTTGAAATTTTGGAGAAGGTAGGCAAGGTGGCTTACAAACTCAGGCTTCCCGAACATCTTCAGGCGTATCACCCAGTTTTTCATGTGAGCCAGTTAAAATGGTGTAGAGTTGATGCGAATGAACCAGAAAGACATGTTCCTACTAGAGCTCTTGCGATGATTGTGGACAGACCAGATCGGGAGGTGGAGGCTATCTTGGGACACAGGTTCAATCGGCGAGGCAAAGATTCATGGTTGGAATACTTTTTCAAGTGGCGAAGCTTGCCGGAGGAAGAAAGCAGATGGGAGTGGAAGAACGTGCTATGGAAGGTGGAAGACTTGATCAAGGCATTTTAGGGAAAGCATGGTCTACCTTCGTAGCAGAATCCACAGAAGTCACGTCGTCGGGATGACGACAAGTCAGGTGGGGGATCCTATTACAGCCCCATTGTGACTACCACTCAAGAACGCTAAGCGCGCTCCTGGGATGCGCTGGGAGGTGGGCGCACCCCTTGGGATGACACCTTGGTGAGGGACGTACCTTGGCACACCTCTGCGAAAGCCTAAGTGAATGGGATTTTGTGCGTTGGCTGGGCGCACAAGAGAAGGAAAGCGAATAGGCGAGAAGCAACGTCGGTAACGTGGCAGGCGGTTGCGAGAGCACAGGTGCTTGGACGAACAGACGAATGAAGCGTAAGACATGAGCGCCAAAGAAGGGTGTGCGCGGCCCACCTTTGGCATGGGCGCTCACCCCTTAGCATGTCACCTTATAGCGCTTCACCACATTACTTGGTTTACACTTCACCTTAGCGCGCAGACTGACGGAGTAGCGTGGGCGGCAAGCAATGTGAGAGCGTGTCCACTTAAGGAGCGCTCACCTCATATAAATAAAGCTAAGGCATTGTAACAAAAGATCATCAAGCAAGAAGAAAATGAAGAGTGGGAGCAGGAAGTCGGGAAGACGCAGATGGTTGGTCACCTAAGCTAGGAACAGTTTTGCGCGCTTGTAATCTCTTTGTATTTTTGGGTGTATTGGCTAGTGTGCTTGCACCCGAAGCTCTGCCTTAGGCAACTCCATTGATGTAAACAATTTGCTATTTTATAAAATCTTGGGGCTCTGCTAGTTGGGCAACCCACACTTATCTCTTGGTGTCTTTTACTGCTGCTGCATCTTTTTTACATTTTTTTCTAAGTGTTGAATGTGCCATAAGGCTAATGTGATAGAGTTAAATTGCTAAGAAGTTAAGTGTTATAAGATAAACAGATTCCGCAGGTTAAGACGTAGTCTGTCGGAGAGTCGTTGAGTTGGCCACGTCCCCAACAGACTTTCGAGCAGTGCCACACACCACCTTCGGCAATTCAAGAGCGCTTGCGAAGTGTGACTGTGATACAACGACCCACAGTGCTGCCGCCGCAGCATTTATGACTCTGCTGCATGTAAAATATTTTTCGCCCTCACTAAGCTGTAAAATGCCCCTATTCTATTTAATTGCTGATCACATGCTCTCGAGAGCCCAAATAGACGTTGTCAATATTAATGTATCATACGTCCGCTGCATCTTCCGTTGAATTTCTGTTTAGGTGAACAAACAGTATTTGGCATTGACAGTCTTCCATACGAGTAGCCTCAGAAACGCCGTTGAATGAGGCGAGTGAAATGGAACGTCATTGGATGAGATCCATCAGCGCGCCCCCCACACTCCACGGAGCGGGACAAGTATCGGATACATAAGTCTCGCTAACATTATATTTTATTTTCTGTGTTGGCAAATGACAACTTCTTTCTGCATCATCCAACTTTCAGCTCTCCACATTTTCTGCTCACAATGTGGAGAGAGAGGAGACGACCTCCACTTATTATATGATCTGATCGATGATGAAGGGCTTGGCTCTATAATTTGAAAGGCTTTTCAAGGTTTCGCTGTCATCATCTACTTTAAAACAACCATTAAATTGATGAAATGTAAACTTCATCACTTGAAGTGTTGAAATATTAAAATATTAGATGATTAGTTAAAGCAGTGACATTGGACATAAAATCTTATGTGTTGTAAATGGAAATTACATAGACTCTTGGATTTGTCTTTTTATTAGATTTTAATAAAAGAATTAAGTAAAAATTATAAAATATTCTAAAATTAAATGTGCATCATCTAAGAAGGAGAAAATATATGGATTAGTTAACAAAAACACACCACTCGTAAAGAAAAGAAATCACATAAAAATTATAAACATAAATCTTTAAGATCTATTATTTGTTTCTACCCAATGGGTATTCTTTACATAATGTCCTTTAATAGTATTTTCATGTCTAGGTTAATTTTTCACTACAATTGTGATTTTTTTATTAAGTTAGGTAACTAAATAAATCATTAATATTAATTGTATCAATGTATTCGTTGACCAATTATAAAGAATTGTGAATTTCATTTTCTCAACATGGACAACAACTCAAACATGGACAACAAATGATAAAGAATTGTGAATTTCATTCTCTTCCCACTCCACCACTAAGACATGGCCCGATTATAAATAATGTTTCCGCCCTTGAGTAATGTTGATGTATAAAATTAACAAGGTAATAACTAATGGCAAGCTTCCCCATACCAGACAAATTAGCAATCAAACAAAGTATTTATATTTAATTGACCTGTCCATTCACAATTGAATATGTTTGACAAAACGCCTTATATATTGGACATACTTTCCCTCTTCAGAGAAGCCTATTAAATGGACATAGTTCTCATCCAACCGTACCCATTTGAGAGGCTCTCCCTCCCAAGGAAAGTTTGTCCACTAAATATAGTTTCCCTGACAAATAAATACAAATTAAAAATTCACAAACATGTTGACAGATAAGCCAAATACAAATTAAAAAGGACTGTGGCGCGTTGAACATTTCCACAGCTCCTCTGTTCTCTCCAGACCCCATAATTCTTGCATTGCCAATAATATTTAATGAAATTTTCTCGCTGTCCCTCACATGGCTGACCGTCATAACGCCCTACTCGAATATCTGCTTATTCCACTATAAGAAGCCCGCAGATGCAACGATTCTCTCCCACAGACTATTCCCCACGTTCAATTCCATTGCATTGTTTGTCAGCTAAGATTTCCAATCATGAAGAGTCTCGCTGCATGCATTGCTCTAATGGTACTATTGATCATTCATACTGTGCATGGGCAGCTAAGCCCAACGTTTTATGACAAAACGTGCCCACAGGCGCAGTCATTAGTGAAAGTGGCTGTGAAAGTTGCGGTCAAGAACGAGACACGGATGGGTACGTCTTTACTCCGCCTTCACTTCCACGACTGTTTCGTTAAAGTAAGAAACGAAATCTAGAAATCCATTAAGTTGATCGTGATCTCCGTCCCCTTTGCTTTAACCCTAACCCTAATTAAGATGAATTTTGGATTCCTTTTTGTACAGGGCTGCGATGGCTCGGTCCTGATGGATGACAACTCCACGTTCACCGGAGAAAAGACTGCATTTCCAAATATCAATTCTTTGAGAGGATTTGATGTAATAGACACCATCAAATCTTAACTGGAGGCTGAATGCAGTGGAGTTGTGTCATTCTTGTCACTGCTGCTGGGTGTTGGAGTATCGGGTACTTTCACATGGTATAACTGCTGCACCTTTGAGAATATAAACCAAGTGGACTAACTGCCACTTGTGGTGATAGGCCCTTGGGGTTTCAAATGTTCATCAACATCTGCAGGTTTTGGTGCAAGGGCAAACCTTACATGGTATCAGAGCATAGGTCTCAGGTGGGCTGTTGGAGTATCCGGTACCTCCACATGGTATAACAGCAGCACCTCTAGAAATATAAAACAAGTGGACTAACCGTCACTCCTGGTAATACCTGGCCTTGTGCTGGGTTTCAAATGTTCATCAACATCTACAGGTTTTGATGTAAAGGCAAACCTTACACTCATGATTCAGTCGTTGAAATATTAATTCCTCTCTTCTCTGGTTGATTTCTTTAATTGTTCATAAATAAAATCTCTCGCAATCAAATAACATTCATGTATGGTTTCTATTTGCTAGCTGAAAGGCCCAACATGCAGGCTGAGCTTATCCAGCATGTACGTTCATGCTGGTGAAGCCAGTTGACGTGGGTCCAGGTCGAAAGAGTCCACCCTCCCGGATTGTTTTTAAACTTTTCGACTGCACTGTAGCCCAATGCCATCAATTTAATGTGGCATGTACTTCGCCATCCCGAGCAGCATTGTCATCAATTTAATTTAATGTGGGATGTACTCCGCCGTCACCTATGTCCGAAGCAGCGAGCAGTAGAGGATACCATTCTCCAGACCGCACATTGTTTCGGATGAAAGCCCACTGAGACACGTAAAATTTCTTATTTTCTTATTTTCATGGCTTCGTGCAGAAATGGGCTTACCATTTCTTCTGCAATTATAAGCTGCTGATGCTGTGGATTGCGGGCTCAATGCAGGACCATGACGAGAACGCTGTTTTGGACTCTTCTTCGGATTTTTCTGCTTTGCTGGAGTCGGAGCCTCCTCGACAGTCGGTGTTGGGGCTTCTGCAGATCTTTTGTGTTTCAGAGGAGCCGAAGCAGAAGCCTCTTTGGCCTTCGAGGGTGGTGGAGCAGGAGCCTCTTTGGCCTTGGAGGAGGTTGGTGGTGGAGCAGGAGCTCCTCTGTAGGGCGCCTGGGATAGCCTTCCTTCAATTCCCCTGTTTTCTGATGGGATTCCACTCTTCTATCACTGTGTTTGGGTGAATCAGTATCTGGCTATGATCAGGGGATGGCATCCCTCCCACTGGGAGGCAATGAATTCTGTTTTTATCTATGACTTCTCGTCCTGTAAATGGTGCCAGGGAGCCGATATGCCCAGGGTTCGCTCCTTCTTCGCCTGCTCTGTTTCTCCTAATGGGCTTATCTATGTTGCAGGAGGACATGACGAGAATAAAAACGCTCTGCGAGCTGCAGAGGCTTACAATGTGGAAGAAGACAAGTGGGAAATTCTATCCCCATTGAGCCAAGCGCGAGACAAATGCCAGGGGGTCTTTATGGATGGAAAATTCACTGTCATAAGTGGATACGCCACAGAATCACAGGATCGATTCGAGAGGAGTGCTGAAGTATTTGATCCCAATACAGGCGTTTGGAGCATGGTGGAGAATATGTGGAGTATTGGGGGATGCCCTAGGTCCTGCGTAGCTGCTTTGGGGCGCTTGTATTTCTTCCATAAGAAACAAGTGATGTCCTATAAGATTAAAGAGAACGTTTGGGAAGTGGTGGCCTATCTTCCTAAATCTATGAATGTTGCTTCCTGTGCTACAGTGTGGCGTGGCAGGATTTTTGTGAGCGGTTCTGCCTAGATTGTGGATAATCAGGTGTGTTATATGCTTGAGAACAAAGAAGGAAACTTGGAGAGGTGGGTTCCCATTGAGAGGGCACAAAATTTTGTGGGATTTGTTGAGTTCGGAAAGTTTAAAAGCAATCCGGGAGGGTGGACTCTTTCGACCTGGACCCACGCTAGCTGGCTTAACCAGCATGAACGTACATGCTGGATAAGCTCAGCCGGGGGATGCCATTGCCCAATCATAACCAGTTTCTAATTCACCCAAACGCATTGACAGAAGAGGGGAATTCCAACAGACAATAGGATAATCGAAGGGGATTATCCCAGGCTCCGTATAAACATAAGCTGTTGCTCCATGCCGCTTATCTTTTGCCAACTTCCATTGAGAAATAGCCTTGAATCAAAGATATCAACTAGTCGCGAGTCGAAGATATTTTTTATCTTTGTAGAACTGGGGCTACTCAGCATAGTTTTCCACCTTTGAGGTAGTTCTCAATTATTTTACCTATCCCATTGTATTAGGTGAATTCCACCAATGAAATAGGAAAGAACTACTTATTTTAGTGATGCATTCCCTTCCCCAACACTTGCTTAATGAATTTCGGGGAACCCATTTTCCATTATTATTTGCCATTATGAAGGTTGGAACTACACATTGTCTCATACTCTTTCAAATCACACATTTATATAACAGGCTAGTCTAATTTTTAGATTGTTTTGTATTTTTTTGGTAAGTTTGGTTAGAATCCAGTAATACTATTTGTTGTTAAAAATGATATTTTCAATATTAAAATTGCATTTTTTATTATAGAAATAGATTTAGGATTTTCCATTCTCCATTACCTTTGTGATACCTAGTTTATGTAATTCCAATCACTAAAAACTATCCTTGAACAATTTCTGTAAAATTTTGATTAAAAAACTAGTATTAAAACACTTTCTACTGATTTAATTGGAAACGTGGTTACCATTCCTGACTGTTATGGTAGCTGAAAGTTCACATAAATTAACGAGACACAGAAGCATAAGATAATCGTAGACATGAAAATATTAATGTTTGATGATTTTTTTTTGAATATATGAAATTTGTATCGAAGATTGATCATAAAGAGCGATAATAAATCTTCATTTTTTTATCTCGTTGTAAAATTTATTATTATTCCGATTACAAAATTTCATGTTATAAGAACTTGATTTTTTTTAAAGATGAGAAACCTACTTTATTTAAGTATTTTTACATATTACATTAGTTATTTTATATTATGTTTGATAATATTTAAATAACAACATATTTCAAATGCAAAATTGTAAAATATTTTATAATTAATAAAATTTGTAATGAGATGAAATGAAAATAATATTAATAATAATTAATATTTTAAAAAGAATTATGTAATAAGATAATTGATTTTAATAAATAAATATACCTATTTTGAAATTTAAGATGATCAAAATTAATTTTAATCTTTAATAAAACTCACATTATTACATTTGATTTTATTGCACATTATAAATGTTGGAAATAATGAATACTTAGTTTTAACTTAATAAAAAATAAAAAGTAACATCTTTTAAATAAAGAGTATAACAAGCAGGTTGTAGTTTAACAAATTATGGCTTCACATATTATCTTCATCATTTAGTCAAAAGCACCAATAATTAAGTTTATGACATTAAAACAAAGCTTTGCAAGAAACTCTCATTTAATTGATTTGAAAGAAACAAAACTTCTTGAAATGAAATTATTCTCATACTTTAATTCTGACACATTCTCTTTATCATTTAGTCAAAAATATCGACAATTAGGTTTACAATACTAAGAAAAAGCTTTGCAAGAAACTGTTCTTCAATTGATTTGGAACCAGGGATGGAATTTGACGGGTAAATGCCCGTCCTGGGTCAATTTACCCATCAAATACAGCTAAGATTTTACAGAGATCGTCAAAATCTGTCTTAGAATACAAAGAACATTTCAGAGTTTGTTTGTTATCGGTAATTTTGACGGTTGTCCGTCATTTGAAATTCCAACCCTGTTTGGAACTACACATTGACTCATACTCTTTCAAATCAAACATTTATATAACAGGCTAGTCTAATTTAGGCTAGTCTAATTTTTAGATTGTTTTGTATTTTTTTGGTAAGTTTGGTTAGAATCCAGTAATACTATTTGTTGTTAAAAATGATATTTTCAATATTAAAATTTCATTTTTTATTATAGAAACAAAAATTTAGGATTCTCCATTCTCCATTATCTTTGTGATACCTAGTTTATGTAATTCCAATCACTAAAAACTATCCTTTGAACAATTTTTGTAAAATTTTGATTAAAAAACTAGTATTAAAACACTTTTTACTAATTTAATTGGAAACGTTAAAACCTGGGTACCATTCCTGACTGTTGTGGTAGCTGAAAGTTCACATAATTTAACGAGACACAAAAGTTCACATAATCGTAGCTAATATCGCCATAATGTTTGATGACTTTTTTTTGAATATATCAAATTTGTATTGAAGATTGATCATAAAAATGATAATAAATCTTTATATATATTTTTATCTCGTTGTAAAATTTATTATTATTCTCATTACAAAATTTCATGTTATAGGAACTTGATTTTTAAAAAAAATGAGAAACCTACTTTATTGAAGTATTTTTACATATTATTTTAGTTATTTTATATTATTTTTGATAATATTTAAATAACAACATATTTCTCATGCAAAATTGGAAAATATTTTATAATTAATAAGATTTGTAATGAGATGAAATGAAAATAATATTAATAATAATTAATATTTTAAAAAGAATTATGTAATAAGATAATTGATTTTAATAAATAAATATATCTATTTTGAAACTTAAGATGATCAAAATAAATTTTAATCTTTAATAAAACTCACATTATTACATTTGATTTTATTGCACATTATAAATGTTGGAAATAATAAATACTTTGTTTTAACTTAATAAAAAACAAAAAGTAACACCTTTTAAATAAGGAGTGTAACAAGCAGGTTGTAGTTTAACAAATTATGGCTTCACATATTATCTTCATCATTTAGTCAAAAGTACCAATAATTAAGTTTATGACATTAAAACAAAGTTTTGCAGGAAACTCTCATTTAATTGATTTGAAAGAAACAAAACTTCTTGAAATGAAATTATTCTCATACTTTAATTCTTACACATTCTCTTTATCATTTAGTCAAAAATATCGACAATTATGTTTAGAATACTAAGAAAAAGCTTTGCAAAAAAAACTGTTATTCAATTGATTTGAAAAAAAAAACAATTATTGGATAAAAATCATATTCTCATACTTTAATTTTTCTGCTTTAATTCTTACATATTATCTTCATCATTTAGTTATTACATATTATCTTCATCATTTAGTTAAAAGTACCAACAATAAGGTTTATAACCCTAAGACAAAGCTTTGCCAAAAAACTCTACTTCAATTGATTTGACCATGAGATGAAAATTATTCTTTCTTTAATAAAATTGTTTAGAAACTACTTTTTTTACATAGCATTACATAATATAAATCTGATTTTATAATTTATTTGAACATAAATTAATAATATTTCTAAAAATTTGATAATAATTTATTTATATATTTTAATGTAAATTTTATTTATATTTTAAATTTTAATATAATGGAATTATTTGAAAATTACTCTTCCACATCACAATTTTATTATTACTAACGTATATTTCCTTTTCGAAACTCCATTACAAAAATTGTTTTCTAAAATTACTTTTAAGTAACACATTAAAATTAACCTTTCATATTGATAATGAGAATATTATTAATATTATGGATAAGAAAGCATCAAGTAGAATATCTATGACGCAAATTGGATACCTAACCTGGTGATGAAGTAAAGTTACAAGATTTTTCTACTTTAAAAAAAAGAAGAGACTAAACCATTTAATTCATCTTGATGCATAATGTTGTCCATAGAATGGACCCCGCATGTATAGGCTTTTAATTTGAGATATATGTTTCATTAACACTCTAGTTATAGAGGACAACCTCCCCACGTCACAATATTCAAACTCTAAAATCTCTGTCTAATCTCTGCTGGATAAGTAAGGTCCTGAGTAGAAATCCCTGGATGGTGTTTTGCATTTTGCAGGTTCTGAACAGAGTTTTTGGATGGTGTTGTGCATCTTTCAAAGTGGGAACTTTGAAATACATACAATTCGAGAAAAAACTCTTGATGTTATTTTACATTTTTTCAGTTTCTGAGCAGAATCTCTGGATGGTGTTGTGCTTTTTTCACGGTAGAAACTTTGAAATATGTTAAATTCGAAAAAGACACCATCCACGGTCATGTTCAAGAACACTTGTTATTTGCTCATTTCACACTTACAAAGATGATAAAAAACTCCATTTTCCTGGAATTTGTGTTTTAGTTTTGCCCAATTAGATCTGCCTGTTTTCAAGTTGACATGGTTTTAGATTTTTTCTGTTATCATGATGATGTTTGTATTTTGAGCAATAACGTGCCTGTACTTATATCTATTATCAAGGCTATTCTTATCTTACAGAATGCATCAGGTCACAGGGATGCTCACATTCTAACAAACAAAAATATCAATCTATAAAATAACCGTTTTCGAGAAAACCCTGTTCACTTCCAAATAAAACCCTCAATGCATAGACAAAAAACACATTCAGATATATATATTTCATAAACAGCAGATAGCCAATGTGAGAAAGAGATGAAATGACCTAGATATTTTACAAAATGGGCTTCTACAAACCCTATTCATGCCTCCAACCAATGTAGCAGTATGCAACTACATAGAAACCTCCCACTTTTGACGGAATGCTTATGTATTAGCTAATAATTACAAAACCAAGAACACCAAACTGAATTTGCTCAAATCTCTACAGATATGACAGACTAAACAAATCCCACAAAATTTTGTGCCCTCTCAATGGGAACCCACCTCTCCAAGTTTCCTTCCTTGTTCTCAAGCATATAACACACCTGCTTATCCACAGTCTGGGCAGAACCGCTCACAAAAATCCTGTCATGCCACACTGTGGCACAGGAAGCAACATTCATAGATTCAGGAAGACAGGCCACCACTTCCCAAACATTCTCTTTACTCTTATAGGACATCACTTGTAAATACAAGCGCCCCAAAGCAACTACGCGGGCCCTGGGGCATCCCCCAATACTCCACATATTCTCCACCATGCTCCAAACGCCTGTATTGGGATCAAATACTTCAGCACTCCTCTCGAATAGACCCCGTGATTCTGTGGCGTATCCACTTATGACAGTGAATTTTCCATCCATAAAGACCCCCTGGCATTCGTCTCGCGCTTGGCTCATTGGGGACAGAATTTCCCACTTGTCTTCTTCCACATTGTAAGCCTCTACAGCTCACAGAGCGTTTTTATTCTCGTCATGTCCTCCTACAACATAGATAAGCCCATCAGGAGAAATAGAGCAGGCGAAGAAGGAGCGAACCCTGGGCATATCAGCTCCCTGGTGCCATTTACAGGATGAGAATTCATAGATAAAAACAGAATTCATTACCTCCCAGTGGGAGGGATGCCATCCCCCGATCATAACTAGATTCTGATTCACCCAAACGTAGTGACAATAGAGTGGAATCCCATTAGAAAACAGGGGAATTGAAGGAAGGCTATCCCAGGTGCCCTGCAGAGGAGCTCCTGCTCCACCACCAACCTCCTCCAAGGCCAAAGAGGCTCCTACTCCACCACCCTCGAAGGCCAAAGAGGCTTCTGCTCCGGCTCCTCTGAAACACAAAAGATCTGCAGAATCCCCAACACCGACTGTCGAGGAGGCTTCGACTCTAGCAAAGTAGAAAAATCTGAAGAAGAGTCCGAAACAGTGTTTTCGTCATGGTCCTACATTGAGCCCACAATCCACAGCATTAGCAGCTTATAATTGCAGAAGAAATGGTAAGCCCATCTCTGCATGAAGCCATGAAAATAAGAAAATAAGAAATTCTACGTGTCTCAGTGGGCTTTCATCCGAAACAATGTGCGGTCCAGAGAATGGAATCCTCTACTGCTCGCTGCTTCGGACATAGGTGACGGCTAAGAGCTAACAATTGAGCTGTAGAGTCTTAAATGACTTTGTCAGCTCATGCATCTCTATGCGCCCATCCATAGCATCATCCATGCTCCAGCACCTGCGATCGGGAAACGTCCTTTCACGATAACTTACATTCTCGGCTGGGCGACGTACCTGCTCCACTGGAACCTGCAGGCGCTGATCCGCCCAGATCGGATGATCAGACAATACCCTGCAAGCGCAGACTTGAATTGTTGTCAGTCAAATCATGGGTGCGTATGGAGTCCAGCTAAGAACATTGGATTCATATGGTCAAACGTTTCAGAATTGCAGCCCTGTTCTACGCGGCGAGTCCAGGAATCGGCACCCTGGGACCTGAGGGAGGGATGGATGGTTTGCTATATTGATCTGAAGCTCAACAGGTGGTATCCTGATCCAGCTTCATCTCCGAGCAGAAAAGGCACTAAATTTTCAAACTGTAAAAATTTTCTTTGGTTTCTTATTTTTATTTTCTTTCCCAAATAGCTTATCTTCTTGTGGAAAATTTATAGCCTTACGTAGAAATTAAACAATAGTAGGTATGGTGTGGGCTCTGTCAGGGAGCTGGAGTTCCCGTATTGTCGCAGGGGGGCTATAAAATATATGGAGCAAGGTCTTGGTTTCGTTTCATCTCTATCACCTGCCTGTGCTGTTTCAATTCTGTGTGGGTGGAGAAAGAAGGGCTAATTCCTCCAAATGAATAGCCCAGTGGTTTCATTCAATAGAGATAAGTAAAAATCTTGGGCTAGCACTTCGGGTCAACTTTAATTTGACCACAGGTCCGGATATGTATATTACAACGAATCCCCCTACCCCTCATTTGAGATTGGAATTATTAATGATATTATCCACTAATATCCTTCGTGAGAATTTTTGCATGGTGCAAAAACCGGTATCAGGTAAACTCGGGAAAAGGTGAATTTGTTCTGGTGCTTCCCCTCCACGGTCAATTCGTAAATGCGGATTCATGGATTGGGAAAACCCCTGTATTTTTCTACCCTTTCCAATCCAATTATCTCTCATGGATGCAATTGAACAGGTTGCGTATTTAGGGAATGGGTGGTGCTAAGGGAAATCACTTATTCAAATGGAAAAGTTAAACCTCACCTAAGCTGCGAAGGTGATAACCGAAGGGTCATAGAGAATATGCGAGTCCTATAGTTTATACACGAATTGCCTTAGTTCTCTAGTGTAAGTGCAAAGCCTTACTTAAAAAAATGAGAACCGTCTGTAGTGAAATCCTTTGCATTGTATACGTAGAATAGAGGGTTGGAATATGAGTTGGGAGTTTGGAATATTCATTTGGGATATGGAGTAGGGAGTTGTAGGTGGGATAGTTAATATTTCTATTATCGTCTTCATCTCTCGTTCAATAGATCATCGTTTTCAAGGACAGGTCCTTAAAGACCTACGAGTATCGAGTATCCTTCGGGGTTCTCATATGCTCTTTTTAACAACTTGTCCCTGCTAACACCAATTTGTGAATACCATGACTGAAATACCAATGATCTAGTGGCATTTTTAGGTTTTCATTGCTCAGGAATAGAGATGAATGATATATGGGGGTGACCTTGTTAGCTGAAATACCAATGATGTAGTAGCATTTTCAGGTTTCATTGCTCAGGAACAGAGATAGATAATATATAGGGATGACCTTGTTAGATGGGTTCATAGTCTTCGTGGGTGACCTAGTTAGCAGGGGTTCTCATGCAAATGCATCAAACACCAGATATTTTACACCAACTGTTAATGCTCAGCTATTGGAAGAGGCCCTATGGTGGTTGAATGGCTAGAGAAATATGCATGTAACCAAGCCTGGCTCAATAATGTATTTTAGTAGGTAACTCACCTTTATAGTTCAAGCCATAGAAGGAAAGCAACCATAATAAGTACTAGCCTAAGAGTGGAAAGTTAGTCCATTGCCCCTTAAGCCTTTAAATTTAAATGTAAATGTTTAAGTATGCTAAAATTGCGTAAACTTTTGTAAATTAGAATTTAAGAACATGGCATAATTTCAATTTCACAATTCACAATGCCCGTAAATCTAAATGTAAATGTAAGAACATGGCATAAATTAGAATTAAAATTTTGAACCTGTATGAACCTCCCCTTAAATGTGAATGTAAGAACATGGCATAATGGTAAATCTAAATGTAAGAACATGGCATAATGGTAAACCTAAATGCATGTATTATAGAATTTAAGAAAGTAGGTCTCAAGGAACATATTAAGTATTATATATGAGATGGGCTTATATCCCTAAGGAATGATGATCCTGGAAATGGATGGTGTAAATCCTATCCTTTTTCCATTGGGTTTTTCTTGACTAGTGTATTACATATTGAAGATCAACTATGAATCAAAACTATGAATCAAAACAAAGGCCATGAAAGCCCCAAATAACTATGCGATGATGTCTTTCTTCCCTGGCTATGATTTAATCCCCAACAATGATGATGGATGGATGTGTTTTTTTATAGGTTAGTTTCAAGGTCGAGATCGAGGGAAAGAAAGTAAGAGTTCAAGTTTGAGGTCGAATTTGAGGGTATAGAGTCAAGGGTATAGTTCGAGCACTATGGTTTCTTCGTATTGTTGTAGTAAGCTACTATAAGAGAAATAACACTCACTTTCTCTAACGATGTCTATCCATATCTTTATTATATGTTATATCTGCTCATTTATTGCCAAAGCCACTTCAATCTATTGGCGCTCATAACAAGATATACTAAAAGACATCACTATAATAACCTCCTTTATCCCTTTCCAGCATGACCAATGTGGCAAGTGGGGGGAATTGACTAATGAAAGGTTACATATTGATATGATAAATTTAGTAGTGGAAAAGGGCCTTAAATTGGGGTGGGGATACCTCCAAGAATTAGGGAGTTATTATGGATTTACAGATTACTGAATCTTCAAGTAGATATTAAAGAAGAATGGTTAATATAGTACATAATTTAATATATAAAAAAATATTTGGAGAAAAAAATATAGAAATATATTACACTAAAGACATCTTATAAAATGAATTTGTTATATTTCAAAAAAAAATTATTACAAATTTGAATTGAAATTTTACGTCTAAATTTGGAAGGAATAAAAGAAGAATGGTTACTATAGTTCATAATGGAGTATATAAAAAAGATTTTGGAGAAAAAAATGTAGAAATATTACACTAAAATTTTGAGAACACCCTATAAAATGAATTTGGTATATTTCAAAGAAATTTATTACAAGTTTGAATTGAAATTTTACATTTAAATTTGGAAGGAATAAAATTAGAGGAATTGTTTTCATTGTATTTTTGTTAAAATGATTTGATAGATTCATAATGTTTGTTTAGGATTTTTAATTTTTATGATTAATTTGCAAGGGGGACATTTATGAGACAATGTGATGATTGTTCTCTAACTCGGAATCTTAGTACACGTGCCTTCGTTGAAGTCAGGAATAGGGCGCCCCACGGCTACAAATGGTGGAGGGAACTTGTTCCTTACGATACCCCCCTAGTACGTCCCGAGTTGGACATTAGACTGTGCCTATGCAAGGTTTTTAAAGTTACTTAACGAGGGTCACCCCCCTTCAAACTCTAAATAACTTTTAAGTGGTTAACTTATACATACTATTTTTCTAAAGTTTCAAGTATTATATTTGTTAGTCTAATTTTGGTCTACATAGTTTTATTCTAATCCCCTTCAAATTGTAAATAACTTTATCATAGTTTTATTCTAATCCCCTTCAAATTGTAAATAACTTTATCATGTTTAACTTGCAAATACATTTTTAAAGGTTTTGTAGTATATTTGTTTAGTATAATGTTTTTCTATTTTTGTTTTAACATTTCAGCATTTATGTTCATTTCTATTTATGAAATACTTGTTTCTCCATCATGTAACAATTTTATTGTTTTGTCACAATTTGATAAAAAGATGATCCAATGGTTAATTCAGGAACACAACCAACCTTACGCACGGGGAAACTCATTGTCAATTATAATTTTGGTAGAAAGCAATTTGCGATAGACATTCTTCATCATGGGAGATCCAACCTTACAAAGCCTGAAATCCAAGATAAATTGAAGATGATATATGGTGTTAAAGACTTACAAACCATTTTTGTTTATGGCTTTACTACTCATGGTGCATGCTCCATGGGATATGGCCTCATCTATGACACTTTGGAGCTTGCAAAAAAATATGAATCCAACCATAGGCTTGCTCAAAATGGAATCCATGCCCATATTCAGAAAACAAAGAAGGAATGCAAACAAAGAGCAAAGAAAATACGTGGAATGAAGAAGGCTATGAAGAAAAATTGTAATTGATAGCTAATCATAACCATGGAATTATATATTAGTTTTTTTTAAGTTGTTGGAAAAACACAAGGTCATTTTTTTGACAAGTACACTAATATTAAAGTGTTAATTATCATATATTTTCAAACTTAATCTTATTTAATGTGCTTAAAAAATGGATGTCTTCATTTGTAATTTTCATGCCACATGTATATTGTTTTATTTTTTAATTATTTTTATGTTTTCAAATTTTTTTTCATGTGCCTAAAAAGTGAAAGTCTTTAATATGTAATTTCCATAGAATATGTGAATATTTTTTAGTTTTTAATTTCACTAAAACTCTTAAAACTATCAAGATATAATTTTTCATTAGAAATATATTAGATGATATAATTGAATGTTATATGTAATTTATTTATCATAATGAAATTTATTATGTGTAAATGTATTTCAATATATATGAAAAATGAGGTGCATTTCTTAATATTAAAAATTTTGAAGTATATTTTTTTCATTGCAAATAGATTAGATGATATAATTAAATGTTATGTGTAGTTTATGTGTTATAATTAACTTTGATATATATATATATGTGTGTGCGTGTTTCTTAAAACTATTAAGATATAATTTTTCATTAAAAATATATTAGATGATATAATTGAATGTTATATGTAATTTATTTATCATAATGAAATTTATGATATGTAAATATAGTTCCACATATATGAAAAATGATGTGAATTCTTTAATATTAAAAATTTTGAAGTATATTTTTTTCATTGCAAATAGATTAGATGATATAATTAAATGTTATGTGTAATTTATGTGTAGTTAACTTATGATTTTTTATTGTGTAATTAATGTGTAATATGATTTTTTATTAATATTAAAAATCTTAAAGTATAATTATTTATGTGTAGTTAACTTATTAAAATTAAATTTTCCATATAGTTAGTATTTATAAATGACTTTCATATTTTTTGGTATGTTTTTCTTAAATTTTACTTATAAACAATTTTTTGATATTGTAAATATCAAATATTTTTAAAAAGTGTTTTTGTTAGCTACCATATCATATCAATATTGGATCATATTTCATGAATTTTTAACTTTTAATTTTGTGTTCATACATAGAAACAAAAACAAAATACATCAATTATCATTCATAGTTTATAGTGAATTTAATAATTTGATTATTAAATTTATTATGTTTTTAATATCTTATATTTCATAAGAAATACTAATATTGAGTATTAAATTTATGCAATTTTTTATAGTTAATTTATTAATGGTTTTTTATTAAAAACCTAAAACAAAAAAATCCATTAAAAGTTAATTTTTTTAATTTAATAACATATTTTCATTATTTTTGTATAGATTAATTTATATATAAGTCAACCATTTTTATTAATAACTATTTAATTTTAAAATAAATAAAAATTCAAATATAAACTAAATGATAATCCTTAATATACTAAATAATGTATTAACAATAAATAAAACGAAAACATATCACAATACACTAAATAATATATTGATTTAACAATAGAACTATGAGATTACCATTTATAGAACTTATTAGAAATGTTTTCAATCTTTACCTTAAAATAATATTTGCATACTTTCAATAAATGCATTTAAAAATATTATATAAATAGCTTAAACAAATTGTTTTTACATGTAAATTTTTTAGGGATTTAAAGAATGAAGAAATGGGAGATGATTAATGAACTAGAGGTTCAAGATCCAGAGAAGATGATGGAATTTTCAGCAAAAGATTTGACTTGGACAGAAATCTATGGGGATCAAGTTGCAATCATTCCCTATTATCGACTTGATGATTTTGTAAATGGGGAGCAATCAAGTGAAGATGCGCCTACTCAATTTGTTGTCCATAGTCGACGTAGTAAACAAGTGGATGATATCAAAGTGACCAATTTTGGGACATATATAGAATATGCTATGTGGGTATTTATATTTGTTGCAATATATTTATAAACTTTCATTTCAAGTTCGTTATGTCAAACATACATATATATTTTATCTAATTTGTTGTATTTGTT
>LPNX010902591.1:7500-24738 GCA_001517045.1 Pseudotsuga menziesii | reverse complement strand
TCACTCCTCAACCAATCCAACTACCTCTAACCCCCACCCCACTATTGCATCCCCTCTATAACACCTAGATACCCCAAAATTAATCTAACCCCCTCCCTCCCTTCCAACTCCTAGTCACCACATACAAATCCCTATGTCTCCCCTCTAACACATACACACACATCCCTATGTCTCCCCTCTGACACACACATACACACACATCCCCATGTCTTCCCTTACCACAAACACCCCCTAACCTATCTATTTTCCACATACACACACATCCCTATGTCTCCCCTTACCACTAGCAGCCCCTAACCTATCTCTCTGAAACACATACACACACATCCCTATGTCTCCCCTTATAACTAGCACCCCCTAACCTATCTCTATGGAACACACACACATATCCCTATGTCTCCCCTTACCATTAGCAACCCCTAACCTATATCTCTGACACACACACACACACATCCCTATGTCTCCCTTTACATCTAACACCCTCTAACCTATCTCTCTCTCACACACACACACATCCCCATGTCTCCCCTTATCACTAACACCCCTTAACCTATCTTTTTCTCACGCACACATCCCTTGAGTTGTAAAATAATATAGTTAGGTTGAAGAGAGGAGGGGTGTTAAGGCACAAAGACTAAGGGAGTGCTTGTTAATTCCCCCTAAACCTTGAATGATTCCTTAGCCGTGCAACTACCTTCTTAAATGCTCCTAAACACTGTTAGAGTAAAACGCACACTCATTTTATGTTGTCAAAACGTGCCCATGTTTTTGTTAACAATAACACGTGCACGTTTCGTCTTAGTATAAACAATAGTAGTCCTTTTTGAGAAACAGTTTATCATATTTCACACACGTTTGACAGTACGCACGCAATTTCAGGTTGCAGACAATGTGTGAACATTCTCTTCTTCACCATATTATCACACAAAATTGTTTTTGACATCAAGCATCTCCACCACAAGTGTCTAAGTATTGCTTGTAGCATGGTATACATTGAGGAGCAAGAAATAAAGAATTAATTGAGAAAGAAAGAAACCATTAATTGAGCAAGGAGCACCATACAACATCTCCACCATTGTTTTTCTTGCAATTGAGGAGCTAGCAAAGGAAACATTGACTTGGTTATTGTGGTGGAGTATGTAGACACAATTGAGAAAGAAACAAACCAAGCTTGGCGAATTTCCCATTGAAGAGCACCACGGAGCATCTCCACCATTGTTTTTCTTGCAATTGAGGAGCTAGCAAAGGCAACATTAACTTGGTCATTATGGTGGAGTATGTAGATGCAATTGAGCAAGAAACAAACCAAGCTTGGGGAATTTCCCATTGAGGAGCACCATAGAGAATATCCACCATTGTTTTTCTTGCAATTGAGGAGCTAGCAAAGGACACATTAACTTGTTCATTGTGGTGGAGTATGTAGACACAATTGAGTAAGAAACAAACCAAGCTTGGGGATTTTCCCATTGAGGAGCACCATAGAGCATCTCTACCATTGTTTTTCTTACAATTGAAGAGCTAGTAAGGGAAACATTCTTACCAATCTTCCCCCTAACTTGAGTATCCAGAAACAATTGAGAAAGAAAGAAACCAAGATTGGGTAGTCTCCCATTGAAGAGTACCATTGAGGAGCTAGCAAAGGAAACCATATATCATTGATCATTGTGGTGATGGGAAACTCACACAATCGAGCAAGAAAATCAGCAAGGAAGAGGATTACCAATGAAATCCTTGAAGAAATTAAAGAGAAGAAATGAAATGACATGACCAATCGAAGACACTTTATGGACACTCAACCAATTCCGGTTGTTGAGGTTGCCACAGTTCTTCCTACACATCCACATCAAGAAAGATAAAAGCATTCACTTGAGGGTCCTTTGGTATCCATATCAATTGTAGAACGAACACTGCATGACATTGATCAAGGATTAAAACATATGTGCGCATCAAGACCACCTGAAACCTTTACAAATTTAATTGAATGTGGGTATACATGTGACGAAGTTAGAGAGACATTGAATGTCGAACATATGCTTGCAGAGGACAATGTTGTTCATACCACCTAGGATTATTTCCAATAGCCACCATCCTACCGACAGGAAAACATGGAAGGGCATGAAGCTCATGTTCAAATGCCAGACCGACTAGGTGATATGGTATAGGGTGCAGTTCCAACCTCCCTACCTCCATTAGCAACTTCACATCAAAGAACTCCAAAACGTATACTGATCGATGAAAGTCTCATTGGTTTGCTTGAAGGTACATTTTCTAAACGCAATATTGCATATCAATATCAACAGATACTTGTCAACTATTTTGATTCTAAATGTGATGGAGATAAATGTAGATTATTTATATCGTTGTTAAAATCTAGGTCTATGACTGTTGTTAGGAAAAACTTAAGGATAAAGATGATAAAAACTTATGAACCAAGTTCTCATGTTGTCAAAAGTTTAGTAGATTCATTTAGTACTTTTGGAAAGCAATTACTTTCAAAGGATCGCAATGTAGCTCATCATGTGTTTTCACAATCAATCGTGAACAAAAGCACAAAGGCCCTTCGAATTCTTAATCCTACATCCAAACTTGTAGGATTGGATATCAAAGCACTCCATAGGTATTGTTCTGGAAGAGAACAACTTGACTCTCGCCAAACATATTCCTGGCCCTTGATTGGCAGTTTGCAATGCTCCGATATGAAGCTCATTGATGCAATAAAGGTACTAGTGCAAGAGTTTTGGTGTGACAATACTAGACCTTCATCCAACCAAAAAGATGTACTAAAATTGAGAAGGGGTTCAAGGGATCGTGAGCCCCACATTAAACATTTTATTGGCATGACACAAACATAATTATATGAGAGATTTAGGAATGAGCATAATGAACTTAACTTGGGCTAGAGATCCTTCAAGAAATGCAAACCATGGTATGTTAAAATAAACACAACATATAACACATGTTTCTATCGATATCACATTGAGTACAGTTATTATTATGACACATATATACATATATTGTGTGTATTGCATAACACTCTTGTGTAGGAATGCTCAACTACAATGCCACCAACATTATCTAGAGACTTCATCCATAGCATTTTGTGTGGAAGGACAGAAGGTTGCACATTTTATCAAAGGCCTTGCGTAGATGGGACATGCCCAAGGTGTGGTGGAATGGAATTTTTGTACAAATGCATACATGTCACCGATGAACATGAACTTGGGAGACATGAAGTGAACTTCCATTCATTCGAATATGTCTTGTATGATATCGGTGGAGGGAACGGAAAAAATATACAATTGGGCACCTCTCAAGTTAGTAACGAGTTCCTGAATAGTATTTTTTTCTTCATGTATTGTTACTTCATATATGTAACCACCTATTGATCTATACATATTTATTGTTGATCTACCAGGTACTGGTATGCAACTTCATGGAGGAATTATTTGAAAAGACAAAACAGTATGTAAAGCATGTACATGTGGCTCATTTGCAAGATGAGCAGTTTAGAATGTACAGGGATACATTTCCTATTGGAACTATATTATCAATGGTTGATTTCATGGAAAACTACACTCTTCAACCATAGAGAGAGATTTAGAGTCAATATTATCACTCAGACTTGGTTAGCATAATGGTCCATATCACCTATAGACATGGGGCAAATAGTGTTGAAGAGAAAAGGGTTATATTGAAGGAGTATCACTTTTACATAAGTGATGACAGGTGTCATGACTTGGCTTTTGTACAACATAGCTTTCAATTGTTCTACAATCACCTGGAGGATAACAATATACAAATGGAACAACATTGGATTTGGTCTGATGGTTGTGCAGGGAAATTAAAAAATTCTCGTGTCTTCCAATGGTTGTGTATTCTTCACAAGAGGCACAAGGTGCCACATATTTGGAACTATTTTGAGAGCGAACACGGAAAAGGGGAACATGATGGAGCATGTGCATGCATCAAGACTGCATTACATAGGCAAGAGATGAAATCCACAACTATTTCACTCATCCGAGATGCAAATACCATTGTTGCATGGTGTTCTTCAGTGATGGGGCAGGAGCTAGAAGACAACAAGACCAATCATCTCAAAAATCACATGTACATAGATATTTTTGGGAGGTAGTCGATGTAGATTGATCACACCTATATGAGTGCAAGTCCGTCCAAGGAACTCGTGCATTCCATTCAGTTAGAATGTCAAAAAAGGCTAGAGTTAAAATGTGGACAAGGAAACTCTCTTGCTTTTGTTATCCATGTAGCAGTGGTGAATGGGACAACTGTGAATCCATAGATTGGGTTGACAGTTGGGAACGTGTATCACTCCCCATTGGTCGACAAATAACTGCAGAATTATCCCGTTTGGAGGAGAGCCAGTCAAGTATTTCGCATGACTATGACCACATTTCAGATCTCATACAACCAGGTTCGACTATTATGTTGATAACTTTGAAATGTTTGACAACTAGTTGTGTTTTGTTAGCAGACTCCTAGGTATACACTTTATTTTATGCAGGGTACATATACACAGTGGTTTCGCCGAGAGGCATTGAATGGAACACTGACTACTAGATGGCATGTTGCTTGGATGGGAAGAAGACCCTCATTATCTGATTAAGCCACTGCAAGGGCAATGATTTTCCAATTGGGTCAATGGTTATCAAATGGGAATATTTGACATAGATTTCCCATGTATGAAAGAAAAAAGGTTATGTATTTGAAGATTATAGACTAGGTTAAATTTTATACCATTATACAAACTTAGTTATTGGAACAAACCTCCAGTTGCAAACAATGCCAAACAAGAACTCATCAAAGTCACAATACTTGTTTCCTTACTACAAGCACGAGAGGCTAAAGGATACCATTGCTATTAGAGGTGATCCTAATGGTCTAGTCAAATGACCATAGGTAGGTAGTAAGGTATGTAGTAGTAGATATTTTGGTTTCATGGTCTCATTGATTATTTACAGCTTGATAGATTGATTATTTACATCTTGATAATTATCTCCTTGACTCCGATAATTTGTTTCTCCAAAGGGAGCTATGACGTTAAGGAGTGGTAATCCTAACCTAATAACAATTGACAATCCTAGCTTACAAACCCTATAGCCAATATTATTAACTCAAGTTTACACCGTAAACCATATTTTGCATTATAAACCATAGAAACCATAGTTTGCTTAGTAAGGGAATGTAAAAGTTTTGCACATAGGGGTAAACTTCACATATCCCTCGACCGTGAACATGTGTATATTGTTCCCACATGCAATCTTCCTAAACACGCTTGCATGACCCAGCAGAACCTCATTTTGATGCACGGTTTCCATTCTATTGCCTGGTTAGCGATTCAACAAGTGTCCCTAAAATCCTATAGGAGGTGGGATTCAACATGCGATATAATGATGTTCATTGCTCGGATCAACGAACTGTTGATGCCATTGGATTTAGGACATCAGGATAGTACTAGGGGTGTCCCTCTACTCTGGGTCGATGGATAAGGGATCATTTGTTTGGTCAATTTTAAAAACTAGCATTTTTATCAGTAAGGGAATGTCCAATTTTTGCAGATAGGGTTCATCTTTGAAAATTTCATTAACCGTGAACATGTGGCTAGTGTTCCCACATGGAACCTTCCTAAAAACACTTGCATGACCCACTAAAATCCCATTTTGATCCACGATTTTTATTCTATGCCCCGGGTTGGGATTCAATAGGTGTCCATGAAAGCTTGTAAGAGGTGGTATTCAACGTGCCATAGAATGATGATCATTTCTAAGATCAACAAACCTTCGGCTCCATTGGATTTAGGACATCGAAATAGTGCTACAGGTGGCCCTCTAATCTGGGTCGAAGGACAAGGGATCATTGTTTTGGTCAATTTTGGAAACTAGAGTTTTGCTCAATAAGGGAATGCCAAATTTTTCCACATGGGGGTCAACTTCGCATATTGCTTGACCGTGAACGTGTGGCTAGTGTTCCCACATGGAACATGCCTAAATGCTTGCATGACCCACTGGAATCCTGTTTTGATGCACAGTGTCAGTTCTATGCCCCAAGTAGGGATTCAATAGGTGTCCCTGAAATCCTATAGGATGTGGGATTCAATGTGCGATAGAATGATGGTCATTTCTCAAATCAATGAACCATCAAATCCGTTGGATATAGGACATTGAGATAGTGCTATGGGTGGCCCTCTACTCTAGGTCCATGGATAAGGGATCATTTTTTGGGTCAATTTTGGAAACTAGGGTTTTTCTCAATATGGGAATGTCCATTTTTTGCACATAGGGGTCAGCGTTGCAAATTCCTCTATTGTGAACATGTGGCTAGCATTCCCACATGGAACCTGCCTAAAAATGCTTGCATGACCCACAAGAAGCTCGATTTGATGCACAATTTCAATTCTATGCCCCGCATAGGGATTCAACAGGTGTCCTTGAAAGCATATAGGAGGTGGGATTCAACATGTCATTGAATGATGACCGTTACTTTTCTCGGATCGACAAACCTTTGTCTCCGTTGGATTTAGGACAAAGGTATAGTGTTATGGGTAGACCTATAATATGGGTCCATGGAAAAGGGATCATGATTTTGGTTAATTTTTGAAACTAGCGTTTTGCTCAATAAGTGAATTCGAAACTTTTGAACATAGGGGTCATCTTTGAAAATTCCTCGATCTTGAACATGTGGCTAGCATTCCCACATGGAACATGCCTAGACACACTTGCATGACCCATCAAAATCCCATTTTGATGTAGGTTTTCCATTCCATGCCCTCGGTAGAGATTCAATAGGTGTCCCTGAAATCCTATAGAACGAGGGCTTCAACGTGCCATAGAATGATGAGCGCTTCTCGGATCGACAAACCATCGAATCTGTTGGATTTAGGACATCAAGATAGTGCTAGGGGTGGCCCTCTAATATGGGTCAATGGACAAGGGATCTTTTTTATGTCCAATTTTTGAAACTAGGGTTTTTCTTAGTAAGTGAATGCAAAATGTTTGCACATAAGGGTCAACTTTGCAAATTCCTCGACCATAAACATTTGTCTAGCATCCCTACATGGAACAAGCCTAAAAATGCTTGCATGACCCATCAGAATCCTATTTTGATGCATGGTTTCCATTCTATGCACCAGGTAGGGATTCAATAGGTGTCCCTGAAATCCTGTAGGAGGTGGGATTCAACATGCCATAGAATGATGACCATTGCTCAGATCGACAAACTGTTGGTTCTGTTGGATTTAGGACATTAGGATATTGCTATGGGTGTCCCTCTAATCTATGTCCATGGAAAAGGGGTCATTATTTTGGCCAATTTTGGAAACTAGGGTTTTGCTCAGTAAGTGAATGCAAAAATTTTGCACATAAGGGTTAGCTTTGCAAATTCCTCGATCGTGAATGTGTGGCTTGCATTCCCACATGGAACATGCCTAAACACACTTTAAATATCGACTAGAATCCTTTTTTGATGCATGATTTCCATTCTATGCACTGGGTAGGGATTCGACACGTGTCCCTGAAAGCCTGTAGGAGGTGGGCTTCAATGTGCCATAGAATGATGACCATTGCTCGAATCGATGAATCGTTGGCTCCATTGGCTTCAGGACATTGAGATAGTGCTACAAGTGGCCCTCTCATCTTGGTCCATGGACAAGGGATCATTTTTTTGTTCAATTTTGGAAACAAGGGTTTTTCTGAGTAAGTGAATGCAAAATTTTTGCACACAGGGGTCAGCTTTGCAAATTCCTCAACCGTGAATGTGTGGCTACTGTTCCCACATGGATCATGCCTAAAAATTCTTACATGACCCACTGGAAGCCCATTTTGATGCACGGTTTCCATTCTATGCCTCGAGTAGGGATTCAACAGGTTTCCCAGAAAGCCTGTAGGAGGTGGGCTTTAACGTGCCATAGAATGATGACTGTTGCTCGGATCGATAGACCGTCAGATCCGTTGGATTCAGGACATCGGGATAGTGCTAGGTTTGGTCCTATACTATGGTTCCATGGACAATGGATCTTGGTTTAGGTCAATTTTGGAAACTATGGTTTTGATCAGTAAGTGAATGTGAAATTTTTGTACATAGAGGTCAGCTTGAAGGTGATTGTAGATATTCCCCTCTTAGAAAAATACTAGTTTCAAACTTCAGTTCCATGTGTAGCTATTGAGAATTCTGTTATCGGTTGTGAGGTGTTGAACTTGACTTATTTCCCATCATTGTCGAGTAAGAAATATTCTTTGTTTGTGTTTTAATCAAGGCGAAAGAAGTTTTCAATCTTTCTGTGGAGGTGAATTGATCTTAGGATCTCATATCATTCATGAGACTGGAAATTCGAAAGAAGGTTATTTCCCATATTGATTTAGCTTGTTCATCCAAGGGATGTGAGCATTTGTACAATGAAATGCAAGAGGAGACAATTCCATTACGTCAGTAACCATGTAATGGAACATGTTTATGTTTAGAAACAAGTGGCCAACCTATTACTCTATTATTACAAAATATATATCTTCACACTACAAATGTTTCAAATAATACTCCATAAACATAAATTTATAAAACAAGAATCAGAATAGTACTTCTCCAATCAATTTAAACTATAATAAAATCACACATAATCTTCGTCTCTTCCAAAGTTGTTCCTCGAGGCCATATATCAAATGCCATGTACATTAACAAAATGATAAAATAATGTGAAGGATATACATAATGTGTAGGATATAATCATAGCCATTATTTTGAATCGACCTTATAATACTCGGATACTTTTAGGTTTGACGTGTATCCCATGTATTTGTTAGATGAAAGAGTTCATGCCAAACACTAATTTCATTTATGTAGACCACACAGGTGCATCACTATTTAGGTGTGTCAACTTCATGCATCCTTTAGAAGTTTGTTAGGTTATTATGTGGGGAAGGTGCTTTTGTATTCCATTTAGTTGGATCAGTTGCTTAGTTGTGTTGGGTGCTTATGTGTATTAGGTATTTTCCATGTTTGTGAATACAATTTAACTTTGTTAATTTAACATTCTATATGCAATTGGATTGTGGTAAAAAACAATTTAAATCTACATTTTTTTCATTATGTAATATTGTAATTGTGTATTGTTCTCAAATGTATAACTCATATCTCCATCTAATTAGAAAAACTAATAAAAATTGGGAACATTACACATAGAAAAATTCTTGGCCACACATGTATAATCACACTTAAAATACTGAACCATGAAGATCTCAAGATCCTTGATATGAAATATTTTTTATATCATGAAAGTTATATACAAAAATAGAAGGCCCTTATATGGCCCTTCAATGTACATTTATCAAAAACGTATTTGATGTACATGTGCAAACAAAAGTACATCTATCCCGAACTAACACATCAAAAATCTAACTTTCTCTTGTTTTTCCCTGAGCCTGATGCTTCTTTCCTCTGTCCACGACCATTGTGCATCTCTAGAAACTGGAAATCAATGACAAAATTTCTTGATCAGGTAACTGAACTAGTACAGTCTAGCAATAACAAAGTTTGAAAATTTAAAATATGACTCAATTGTACATAAAATCAAGACTCATTGCATCCATCTGGGATATAGATTCCTCTGGTGTCCTCCTCCTTACAGAGAGTCTCTCTGCAATGCTTCTCTACGAATAAAAAAAATGTCAATTATTATTATCAATATGTACATGAATGGGAAGGTACTAATCAATTATGTAAAAAATGAACATCTCACAAAAAAAAATTGTTCTAGGGGAAGATACTGGGTTTATTCAGTACTAAGAGGAGCAGTAGGTTGAACATCAACCTCAGTCGCATGCACTAATGGATCAGGGTGTGGCTACATTCACCAAATGATAAAATAGTTAGACATCGTGCATGTCCATAGACAATGCAAATGAAATGTAAAATTACAAATATTCAAGTAGATGTAACTCAACGTGACTTATCCCTATTGTAGATGCAGCATTGACTACAGCATCAACAACCCCACTAAGGTCTAGCACGGATGACTCTACATCCTGATGCTATAAAAATGCAAAAATAACATTAAGTAAAACTAGTTGTGAAGTGAATTCAAAGCTAACCAGCAACTGGAATTGGAAGTGTGTACATTACCATGGGATGACTAGGTTGATATTTATGGACACCCTCTCTTTTCAAGGAATAGGTTCATCTAGTGAAAACAACCCTCTTATCTAAATTTGGACTACAGGGAGATCCAAACCAAAAAGGCGGTGCAGGGATTTTCGATGATGTCTGTAGTCATAAAGTTTTACCATAGTTAGACATGGATTTGAATGGATGGAATAATATGTACTGAAAAACTAACATGTTCTAATATACTTACCCCTTCCTGGGACATGAATCCCCCATGGGAGTGACTACTTCTAGCAATTTCTTGCCCCTCTTCAGATGGAGATAGCATCTGCAATTTAAAAATTAGAAATATTAGCAATCTGTAAAGGAATGTATAGTAAGAAATTTAAATAATTTGAACAAGATTCAGTCATTAACCATGTACTTACATTCTTCAAGTAATCACAAATTCCACCTTGGATTATTTTGCTGAGATCAATGTCTCCAACATCAGGTTCTAAATGGGGTTCCTGCAACTTCAAAAATTGTAAATATTAGACAATTTAACAAATTAATCAAGACTAACATATGCATTAAAGAAATGATGTGTATTAACAAAATGACATATGATTAAATATTACCTTAATGTTGGTTGTTTGGGCCTCGGATACAACCACACTAGGTGCATCACCACCCCCCTGAGAGGCATCAATCTCCTGCAAGAGTAAATATTGCATACATTATGAATCTTTTAATACGTTACATATAGTATGGAAAAATTAAAAATTGAACAATAATATAGTTTTAACAATGTCCTTACTTGACCACCAGTCATCGTAGAGGTACCATGTCTTGGTCCAGGACCATAACAAGATTGACCACACGTTGTGCAGATGTGTGGCTTCCTCTGAGGAACATGGGATGTCATTCTATCCCCACCAATAGATATTCCTCTACCACCAGAATTTGGTCGTTGTACCCCAACAGAGGAAGAGGGCGTTGTCTGGTCAATAGTAATTGTGCGTCGATAAACCATCTCAGCTAGCGTCAGAAATTTCTCCTGTGTCTGGGAAACCATATCATGTGCAATAGGGATGTGTATTCTCGGTAGTTGGGAACAAGGTGTGGGAATCTGTGGATTGGCATCTATATTCCTAGCATTGGGTCGGTGTTGGGGAATCCCCTTACCTACTCCATGGAAGCCCAACATGTCAAAATAGTTGACATGTTTCCCCATCACAAACTCTGTATACAACTTTCGGAGGAAGTACAATCGTACTTCCCTATTGTTTTGTGGGGGAATGTCAAAAACCATGTACAATATATCCATCTCATGGTCTCTGATGGGTGGAAAGGTGCACCACTCAATCGAAATATGTGGCTTGGTGCTCTCCGAAATTTCATCCATCCTAGGAACTCTAAACAATGTATATATGTGTTCTTTGGTTATTTTTCAGCTTCTTTATCTCGTTGTAGCTCAGCCCATTAGCGTATTCTTGTCTTTTCCTCTCCCTCTAGGATGCGATGCTATACAAAGAATCGTTCGATATTGCCATTGTATCAACAATAGTCAGCAATGAGTCTGACAAGGAGCGTCAAAGATAATCTCTAACCCTCCAAGAAGAACCAATCTCTTTGAGATGGCCAACAACCCTCAATATCTCAACATTGTTATCCATAGTAGCCACTGCAATAATAAATACAAATAAAATATCATTAGAAAAATAAACACATCATATAATGACATCTCTAATCATTAAAAAGTGTAGAATTAATCTACGACAAATAACAACATAAACTAAATCTATTATTTAAATTTTAAAATTGATCCTGAATTTTACAATAAAGAATAAACATTTAACATTTTTTCATTTTAAATTCGTGTCCTAAATTCAACTATTAATTCCAATTTCCATATGCATGTGTACATAAAATGTCCTATGTGCGTATGTTAATTGGGAATCTCCTCTATCTTATTTTAAGGCTTGGATTATGAAGTTTCATCGAGATTGTGAGGTGCTAACTAATGCCCTTGCATGACCATCTCCCAGATTGCGGGTAGAGGCAACGACTAGACCCTAGAATAGGAAGCATAATGTGTTATTGATAAATAAAATCCATTTTTTGGCAACAACTTTGTTAGATATGTAATTATTTGTTGTAGCATGATGTTTTTTGGTCTCCAAAGTCTATCTAGCATATCTTTGTTTATATGTGATTTGGGCCATGTATGGATTCCACTTGATGTTATTTTAGTTCTATTCCCTCTTTCTCTATACCCATGAGAGACTTTAAATGCACAATTTTGTATAGTGGCTTTTATGGTTGCAAGGTTTGCACTGGATTCTATCATGTATTATAGTGTGTGATTGGCATGTAATCAAACAAATCAACCTCCCTATGTATCTTGATGTTCGTAGATCCTATTGTTGTACTTCATTGTCTTGACCTTAACCAAAAGGTACCCTTTAGTCAAGAGGAAATATTTGTTAAGCAAGTGAAGTTTCTATACCTTATTTTAACACTTGGATTAGGAAGTTTCGTCAAAACTATGAGGTGTTTATAGATGTTCTTGGATGACCAACTTTGATATTTCAGATAGAGGCAAGGGATTTACCATGTTTGTTTATGTATTTTAGGGAAGCTAAGAATTTTACTTGATTTTTTTTTTAGTTGTATGCAAGCTTGCAATATAATTGACAAACTTTGCATATCTATTAATTTTGTTTTGGATTCACAATGATGGTTGTGAATATACATATGCAAATAGTGAAGTTCATTAGTTTTTTATGAGTTAATTAGGGTTTTGGTTTACATTGGGCATGTAAATTACTTATGCAAACTTGCAATGTGCTTAACAAACTTTGCATATTTGTGAATTTTGGTATGGATTCACAAGGATTCTTGTGAATATCCATATGGAAATAGTGAAATTGATTTGTTTTTTATGAGTTAATTGGGGTTTTGGTTTCCATTGGCCATGTGAATTTTGGGTATGAATTTTGGTAAATAATCAAAATTATTTGATTTTTATGATTAAATTGGGGTTTTGGTTTCCATTGGCCATGTAAATTCCATTGGGGTTTTGGTTTCCACTGGCCAATTCCATTGGGGTTTTAGTTTCCATTGGTTTCCATTGGCCAATTCCATTGGGGTTTTGGTTTCCATTGGTTTTCATTGGCCATATAAATTAAATATTTTGTTTTAATTTCAAATTAGGGAAAATAAATTAATGAATTTAGGGGAAAAAATCATGAGAAGATTTGAGGAAAATAAGAGAAGATTTGAGGAAAATACCTCACAAAGAAGAGGTTGATCCCAAGATGGAGGTTGATGGCTTTGGGTCACCCAAAACACATTCACCCACTCTTGTTCTCTTGTTCTACTCCATCCAAGCTCCAACAACATTGTGTTATGGGAAAAAAATGATGGGCTCAGGCCGTTTTAACCATAAAACAGGTTTTAGTAAATAGGAGTGCATTTATTCAAAGCAAAATAGGAGTGTGATTTGCTTCAATAAAACAAAGGCACGTTTTGGTCTACTATTCTAGTTGGCATGCCTTTTGGCAGCTCTGGGACTAGGCTTGGCAGGGTCGAGATTTCTTGGGATGATTTCTATTTTATGGATCAAGAGTGATTGACTTCATTGTACCAAAGTATCTAAAAGTTCCCTTAACTTTGTGCACTCACCCTAGAGACCTTGTCCTGAAAACTTTCCCTGTTCTGGTCCACCCATGTGCCCCATATAATTGAAAGGGGGAGAGCATGGTAAATCTCTGCTAGAGGAGAGTTGAGCTAGGTTTTCCATGAGTCTTCTGTTGTGTCACCAATCTAGTTCAATGGAAGATTGGTGAGATGGGTGATCTCTATCCATGATTTTCTTAGGAACGAGAAGTTATGAAATACATGTTGAATGGTCTCTTAATTTTGCTAGAAGAGTATACACCACCCTGTCCCTTCAACTTTCCTTCCTTTCATTCGATCCCAAGTAGGGACTTTCCCTGAGAGGACAAACCACATAAAATTCTTGGATTTCAATTGGTAGTGCATTTTCCATACTTTTTTCCACCACCATTTTCCATCTACCATCTAGGTTGTTGTAGTAAGATGTTTATATCCCAATTTCAGAGTGTATATGCCATTTGGTGCATGGGACCAAATAAGCTTGTCCTACAGATCAGTGATTCGAACATGGGAGCTTCTAAGCGCATAGATATAGTCTTTCCAAAGGGGCCCTACTTCATCATTCAGTCTCAAATATGCTTCATTTTTCCATCTTTGGCTCCAAATTGTGGTAGATGCTTGACCCACCACTTCATTTATATGGACATATCCCTGATCATTTGCAGACTGAATGAGGAGGTGGGGGAGAGAGTATATGTTTTAAATGCCCAACCAAGGGTCAAATCCAATGCATAATTGGATTCCTCGTGCCACTTTCCAAACTAATCCTCTTTCATTTGTAGGGAGGGAGAGGAGAACTGCCTTACATGTTGTTGAAACTCTTTTTTTTACTGGATTCTTGAGCCATTATGTTAGAGTGTCCAGGCAAATATATCTATGAATCGCCACTTCTATCCAGATATTTTCCATCGATAGTAGTCCCCATCTAAGATTTGGATCCAAGGATTTGGAAAAGAGATGAATATGTTTTAATCGCCACCCTTGGGATTTTGTCTTTACGAGGATTCCCTAGCTTTCCTAGGGAGAGACAAAAGATGCAAAGGTGTCTGAGCAAAGAAAGCTATAGATAATATTCTTTGTTTGTTCCAAGATTCCTTTGGGGATCTAGGCTAGGGACATCCAATAAACTAAGATTGCTTATAGAATAATTTTATTAGGACCAGTCTTCCAGCTCTGTACAACCCTCAATGGCTCCAAATATTTAGTATTTCTTCAAAATTTTCTATGAACCAATCCCAATCATTTTTCTTGTAACCATTAGGTTTTAGTTGAAAACCTAGTTATTTGATCCCGGCATCGAGTGTCTTGAGCTCGAAGAGGAAGATGGTTTCATACCATTGTTCTTCCTCTTTAGTTAGGATATTTTTCTTGAGACTTGTTTTTTGGTCGTTTACTACCATACATGTTTCCTTTTTGAAGAGCTTCAAGGTTTTATCCATAGTTTCTGGACCTCTTCTTGTGCCATCTCAAAATATTAGGATATCATCTACAAAAAATTGGTGGGTGAGCCTTAGATTGTGAGAAATAACAATTCCCTTGAAAGCTCGTTGTCTTTTTTCATGAGCTAAATCTTGGCTTAGCCCTTATGCCACTAGGAGAAAGAGGAGAGGGGAGAGAGGGAATCCCTATCGAATCCCTCTGTCTTCCCCAAAGAAAGGAGAAGCATAGCCATTCATGAGGACTACAAAGGAGGCTTTGGTGATGCAACTAATGATCCATTTTATGGAGCTATAGTCAAACCCCAAATATGTTAGAAGCATTCTTAGATAGAGACAACTTACCATGTCAAAGGATTTTGATAGATCAATTTTGAGTATAGCTCCTTTGTTCTTTGTAATTTTTTGGGTGTGAATACCCACTGGGCTACTCCTATAGCTTCACGGATCTGCCTTCCTTCCAAGAATCCAACCTGCTCCTGAGATATAACTTTCGACGGGATTTTTTCCAGTCTTCTTGTAATTATCTTTTCCACCACCTTGTAGGTTGCATTGCATAATGAGATCGACCTGTATTCATTCAGGGTGGAGGGGTTGTCTTATTTGGAATCAGGGCGATGTAGCTGGCATTTAGGGAGGGGGTGCATAATCCCCCCTTTTCGGTATTCTTCAACTACTAGGTAGAGGAGATCAAGCCTAATAATTTCATAGTGTGCTAAAAACAACTCAATGGTCCAGCCATCCATACTAGGGATTTAATCCTTATAGAAGCTGTGGATAGTTTCCTTGAGTTCTTCTTCATAGATTTCTTCCATAAGTTCATAGTTGTCTTTAGGAATTATGAAGCTAGGAAAAAACTCAGAGAGGTGAATGACCTTAGCCAGGTTTGTTCTCAATGTTTTATTTAAAGAGAATTTTGAAGTGTGCAATGCCTAGGGAGGCCAGTCCCTCAAAGGAGGTAATGTCCTCAATTTCTTCATTCCTTAGGCTCCATATTGTGTTTTGAGCTTTCCTCCCCTTGACATTGGCTTGCACAAATTTGGTGTTTTCGTCCCCACTTTTGAGTGATAATACACTTTGAAATAATCATTTTAATCCTAACCACAATTAATTGATTCTTTCATAATACGAACACACCATCCAATCAATCTTAAATAATATAAATCTTAAGTAGTATAATTAATTAGACCATCTAATCAATCGGGTGTGTGCAAGAAGTTGAGGGTCTCTTTTGGCACATTAGATGCAATACAAAACTGAAAAAACAGGCATCCATCAACTTGCATGGATATTTTGAGACACTTACACAATGAATCTTGCGATCAGTAAAAAACAAGAAATGTAGGAAATTAAATGACCTTTCCAAATATATATTTTTTTTTCTATTGAAAATGTTGTTAACTATCTAAAGTTAGATAAATTTTAACAGGAACTTTTTATTTTTTGGACAAATTATAAGGTATATGTTTTTGTCGGTGCAGCGTCTGAGTGTCTAAATGATGGAATAAACTTACGAAAACTGGTATACGTATAGAGAACATATAGGACTAGTCCACGACTATTTTTCCAATAATAAAAATAATTTTTTTAATTTTTTTTTAATTATCTAAGAGATCAAACCTCAAAACGGTACGTCAATTGTGGGTGCAGCATTTGAATGTCTTAATGCAATTATTTGGAAATGGGTTTCCTATAGCATGTAGAGGTTGGTGTTCTTTAGTGCAGCATACAATTTTTTTTTAAATTGTTGAGAAACGAAAGAGATATGGACGAAACACTACCAGTGTGTTTTTTGAGTTGAGGAGTGATGACAGAAGATAAATAAGAAAAAAATAGAAAAAATTATGTATTCTTGTTAAAATTTACATATTTAGAATCTGCAAAAAAAACCATATATGTTTCTAAAATCTCATAAAAAATGGAGGTGTGCAGCATAATCAGACGAACCGCTAAACATGAGCATATTGAAAATATGGATATAATGCTGAATTTGCCATGGTTTATCATACTCCAAGGCACAGGCATGTTG
>LPNX010902591.1:0-2500 GCA_001517045.1 Pseudotsuga menziesii | reverse complement strand
ATCATCCTCATCATCATCACTGTCAACATCATCATCATCATCCTCATCATCAACATCATGAACATCATGAACATCCTCATAATCCTCATCACCATCAACATCATCCTCATCACCATCAACATCATCCTCATCATCATCATCATCCTCATCATCCTCATCATCATCACCATGAACATCATCATCATTATCATCATCATCATCATCATGAGCATCATCATCATGAGCATCATCATCATTCACCATCATCATCATCCTCATAATCATCATCATCATCCTCATCCTCATCTTCCATCATCAACACATCATCATCATCATCATCACCATCATCAACATGATCATCATCATCACCATCAACATCATGAACATCATCATCATCATCCTCATCATGAACATCATGAACATCATCATCATCCTCATCCTCATCTTCATCATCACCTTCATCATCATCATCATCATCACCATCATCAACATGATCATCATCATCACCATCAACATCATCAACATCGTCATCATCATCCTCATCATCATCAACATCATGAACATCATCCTCATCATCATCATCACCATCAACATCATGAACATCATCATCATCATCCTCATCATCATCATCACCTTCATCATCCTCATCATCATCATCATCAACATCATGAACATCATGAACATCATCATCATCCTCATCATCGTCGTCATCATCAACATCACGAACATCATCATCATCATCATCATCATCACCTTCATCGTCGTCATCATCATCATCATCATTCATCATCCCCATCAACATAAAAAACATTTAGAATAATTACAAAATTTACACTTTATTGTAAATATATATTTGAAAAAATTTCCTTTGAAATGTAACTTATAGGTCCATCTCATTTTTATTATTATTTAATCATTATCAATTATCCATTCATAAATTTTTTTAACTAAAACAACTTTATTTGGATTAGCCTATTGTTGAGTGGGGTTTTATGATGTAATGGTTGATCCATTTATTATAACATGTTAAGTATAATTTAATTAGAAAATATATAAATAAATTGAGATTTAAGTTTAAATTTTTATGTAATATAAAACAAAATTTAGTAAACAAAATAATAAATTTACATGGCATGGTTTGAGATTTTATGTTCTGATTAAACCCTTCTATCTATTTGTAACTGAATACTTTCCCATCAAGGAAAGATACAATGTAAATAAACTAGAACAACTATCCGCTCCCTTTTATCATCTTGTTCTTTTACCCTTTTCCATTAATATGTATTCCTTTTTTATATATTTTTCTAACCTATATAATATTTACATATTGGAATGATCCAATTCATAATATAAGTGTTAATTTCAATTTAGATAAATATTCTATTTTTTCCCTAAAACTCTATGGAAATCCTAGAAGAATAAATATGTAATTTAGTTAAATTTTCTATGCCTTCCCTGCTAAGGAATTTTCAATTAAGTATTAGATTTTTTCTTAAGAAAATAATCAATCATTTCCTTAAGTGGGTAATTTCTTGTCTAGCAATACTTAAGGAATAATAGTGCACTTATACTTTATTGGTTAAATAGAGACCAATACTAATTTGTTTTCCTTTCGGTATCTAAGATACCATGATTAGATTATACCATGATTGGTTAGCCGTGCACCCACCCCATTAATTGTGGTTGAAGATATCGCGTACGTGTTTTGGTTATACAAATCGCGTACGCGTTTTTAGTGGTCAAATCACGTGCGCGTTTTTGGACTGTTAAAACAATGAATTGTCATTGTCTGAGAGCAACTTCACTGCGTGTTTTCTGAAAATTTCAATGACCGCGCGATATCTTTCAAGAGCACGAGCCTTTCTTTGAAAATACTCACAATCTACACCATCTCCATCATTCTTTTTGTTATGCAGGTGCAACATTGAGGACATCTTCCATGGTTGAGGAGCACACAGGATAAGATATCATGCTTCAATGTCATTTCATGGTGATGGTGGATATAACTTTCATTTGCTTATTATTCAAGAGAACCAAAGGTAAATTTTCCCATTCATTGTTGTTTTGATGGGAAATATGAACAATTGAGAAGGAAGACTGAAGCACCTTGAAGGATTAATAGTTATATTAAAGCAAGTTAAAAGTTTGGAAGCTTGTAATTGAGGAGCAACAAAAACAAAGTATATTGACATTGATCATTGTGGTGATAGGGAATGTACGTAACCGAGGAAGAAAATCAGTAAGGAAGAAGAGACCTCAAGAAGTCATCGAAGAAGAGAAAGAAAAGAAAAGAATAGACATGATGAATCGGAGGCTTTCTTTGGAAACTAATCCAAATCCAATTATAGAGGATACAGCGGTTCATCCTATTAATCCAACACAAGAAGAAATTCCGCATTCACTAGAGGGACCATCTCAAGAAGAAGCTCATGAAGAGGCAGTGTACATGGAGCCTACTATTGAAGAAGAAAATATTAATCGGACCATCGATGAGGATGTTGGACTTCCACCATCCAACTAC
>LPNX010902526.1:69254-99606 GCA_001517045.1 Pseudotsuga menziesii | reverse complement strand
TGGAGGCATTTTAGGCCTTTTGGAGGCTTTTTAGATGGTTTTATGGCCTTTTAGAGGCATTTTAGGCCTTTTGGAGGCTTTTTAGTGGGTTTTTCAGGGAAATATGGTAGGAAAATGGACAAATGAGCCATGTAGTGGGGTAGATGAGGTAGTTAACCATTTTTGGGTGTTAACACATCCTCATGCAGGTTGTATCGATATATCTACCATGCCATGCTCCGCTCCCGCCTCCCTCCACCCCCATCCTCATGCAGGTTGTATCGATATCCCTACCCCGCTATTCTATTGAGTGGATAAAACCTGTTCAACCCAGAGTTGAACATATCAATCAAACATCTGAAATGACCTACTAACCCTTTAGTATGGGAGATCTTGGAGTTACCCACTCACCACAGCAATTTTATGCATCCACTCCGCCGTTGAATATAGGAGCGAGCGGAGCTCCCTCCCTCCTCCCTTCCCCGCCTCCCTCCAGCCCCATCCTCATGCAGGTTGTATCGATATCTCTACCCCGCCATTCGGTTGAGTGGATCAAACCTGCTGATCCCCGAGTTATCCATATCAAGCAAATGATCAGAAATGATCCACTAACCCTTTAGTCTAGGAGATCTCTGAGTTACCTACTGACCACAGCGAGTTTATGCATCCACTTTGTCGTCCCAACCAACACAGCGTATGCGCACTGAGCATGGCTTAAACTCCCATTGGTGTTATCCTCGAGGTGAATTGACACTTCAAGAATTGTTGAAAGAATTCAATTGCAGTTAAGAAGGAATTATCTGGGATGTGCATTCCGACGAACTTAGGTAGGGTGTTAGAACCTGTTGCGACTGCTACTGTGAAAGGTGGTTATAAACTATGGTTTTTATAAGTAGTCCTTGTGTATGTAGGTTTAGAATCATGTATATCGAGTTTAATAAAGTTCTTGAGTTAACTCTCCCGAATCTAATCATTGTTGTCCACTAAAACCATAGAGATTCTTATCAGAGAGGTTGGTTGAAAGTTTCAATGGATGGAGGGAGGCTGCAGACGCAAACTAGTAAAGCAGCAAAACTTTCTATTTGATGGGAGCACACTTAATTGACACAGGTGAAACCTGGTAGAAGCTTTTAACCTTACCCTTGAGGTTGGAGCGGAACGCCTTCATTTCAAACATTGGACTATAAGTTTGTAAGTATTTTACATTTTGGACAGCCAAAGCGTCTACCGGTGTCCTAGTCTCCCAAATCGTAAACCTTTCTTTCTGCAAGGTTTGGGAGACCTTGCGTCTGCATATTCTCACAATTGTGTGAACTATTCTTTCGACAACATATGGGAAGGGAATGGTCTCTGCGGTGAGAAAGGCCCACGCTTAAGCTGCTCATAGCTTGCAAGAAGACTCCACAAAATAACTCTGGTGAGTTTAATTGAAGACTAAAAACATTCACAGAATATTGTAAAATCTTAAAAATGTTTAACGAATATACATTTGGGTTCCGGGAAATTAAAACTAGAAAACAAATTTTTCTTTTTTTTAATACAAACTATAAACTTGGCTGAGTAAAAACATATTGTATCTAATTTTAGAATGGCAGTCCAACTACTCTATCTGTCATTTAGTTAAAGTCTTTGCTTTCTAAAAATAGTTGCGACCACACATTCTGTAAATCCTTTTACAATTATAAATAAATGACAAGGTAACATTTGCTAAAATGTGTATATCGGTCATATGCATTCCTAAGTTACGTATAATGAATTGGAATTACAAAGATTATATATTTATTTATTCCATTAATTAATGTCATGCATTATGGAAAGTATATTGTAATTGTACTCCAAAAACATATTTATTTTCAATGTTATACATTATTTTTAAGTATTGTAGATTGAGTATTTTATTCTTTTAAAAAATATGTTGATCAACTTACTTAACATATATATATATAATTTAGGTTTATAGAATAAAAATAAATAAAAATTATAGTTCTCGTTCATTAGATTTTTTTAGCGTGACGTTAATTATTTAAATGGAGAGATCTTAGAAAAAGTAAATATGTTTTTATTACTGGTATATTATGTTAATAATAGGTTAATCTGTTCACAAACATAATGGGATGATTCTGTATTTTCCAATAAACTATATGAGTGTTACTAAGATAAAAACATGATGAGCACGCGATTTTTTTAGTAAATAATTATCATGTGTTGACAAATTGATCACTAGAAATTACGAACTTAGTACTAAGTCTAATTAGATAATTAAAAAAGGAAATTGTATAGTTAAGGGTTAGATATACAAAATTAAAAATGATGGATTAATTATGTTACCTTAAAATAGTTTAAATATTTATATAGTTAGATTTGGGATGGAAAATGAGTTGGAGAGTATGAGTTAAATGTTTATATGAGTATAGGTTAACTTGGAGTGTATGGTTGAAAGTGTAAATATTTATTAGAAATGAGTTGGAAAAATATAATTTAATATTTGTAGTTGAAATTGAAATGGTGAACTAAAGTTTGGAATTATTGTGTAAATATATTGTATATAGTGAATGATAAAAAATAAAAATAAAAATTATTGTTTATGAGTAAGGGTATGAATATTTAAAAGTAACTTTCCACTTTTGCTAGATATAATTGGCACATCTTTATTATGCAACTCATTATAATCAAATTTTTTACTTGAGGAACAAAAGAATTTGGAATTTCTCATAAATTGCGCCCTCATGAATTAGTTATTAAATATTTTGATACTAAGATATATGTAGATTTATATTGATTTGATAGGATTACTCAAAGAAATTTGGTAGGATTATACCCATAAACCGAAGTAAAAAGGCTAATGTTAAGCTTAAGAGGAAAGTTCTCCTTAGAAAGTCAATTATATATATTATGAATATATATATATATATATATATATATATATATATATATATAAAATTGAAAATATTTTTGTGATGGGTTAAGAGATATTATATATATTCAAATATATTCTCATTTAGTTGAATATGATTTTATAGAAGTTGTAGTTAACGAAGAACTTTACATTGATACACAGTATTTTGTTCCCATAGTAAATTATCTCCCTCAAATTGAGAAAATAATCAGGTAAGATATAAATGAAGCAATATAAACATATGGGTAATTACCTCATGTTACAGTTATTATGTTATATAATTGATATTTAAGTTATACAAATTCGATAAAAAAATTGAAGTATTTTATTTTTCTATTAAGTTAAATTATTTAATTATTATTTTGGTTATATTGTCAATTATTAGGCCGTCTAGTATTGTTGATTAGTTTCATATCTCAAAGAAAATGTTGAATTTGACAACTTTTTCATAAGATATATTAGTAATGTTTTGACTTTCAAACTTTATTTTAGAAATTAAATTTCTATATATAATGTTTTTAATATGTTATTTACAAATATTGGTATAGTTTTTCTTGAATTTATATGAATTGACACTTTTTGGAAAATAATATAAAATAGTATCATTTTTATACAAAATATCTTTGAAAATCCATTGAAAATAGTTTTCAATATTTTTTTTTTCTAAATTTTTTTACAAATTTGTCAATAAAAATGTCTTATTTTAATGAAAAATTGCAAAATGTATATGTTTTTCATTATTACTTGCTTCTAAATGTATGTTGTTTAGTTACATTTCTAAAAAACACACTTGAAAATATAAATTAAAAATACTTTATGAAAAAGATGATTCAAAGGCCCAAAAAAATGCCTCAAAATGAAAATGTGTGATACTGGTATCAACCCTTTTTGAAAATGAGGTAATAATAGCAACTAAAATTAGGAGAGAGAAAAATGAGAACTGTGTTGAGTGTATAAGCGGTTCATCCCACCTTAACACATGAGGATATAAATAGGACTACACAAGTCTCGAGTTGATACAAAACAAGCCTTGGAAAATGACTCATATTCCTATAAAATCAACAAAAAGTGGCGTGCCCATGTCGAGCCCTACATTTAGAAGCACTCATCATTTTGTTGGAATTTAACTCTTCTTATTTTTATTCATTGTTTTATTTTATTGCTTCCAGTAAATTCCCTGGAACTTCCAATCTGTTTTCGATCAATTTGGAGACTTCGTCATGCGGTACCTTAGTATGGATTCAATTCTTGGTTTGAACACACTAAAAACCTACCTATTGATAACAATGGGCATGCTATTATTTTTTACAATGACTATGGATTTTATTATGAACTTCCTCAAGGTCAAGCCATTATGTAGAGGCCTACTAAACTGTTTAAGATTTAGGATATTTTTTGGAAAAATCCCCATAGATATGAAATGATTACATTTAAATGGATTATGATTACATTTAAATGGATTTTTTTCATAGTTTAGCGGTTTCTTATAACACCACCTCTCAAGACTGAATTACAAAGCTTCCAGTAGACCCATGTCGAATTCAAATTCCACACAAGTTCAAGAACAAGAAAAAATGTTTTATTTTGGTTATTCTTTGTCGATATATATTCCTAATTCATTCCCAATGTCCCCGACGACATCATCATCCCAAAAAAGAAAGGGAAAATGGACCAATCTAACCCACTTATGGACTGAGGATTTCGACTATTGGGTTAAAATCTAGAGGGAAAATGGACCAATCTAACCCACTTATGGACTGAGGATTTCTACTATTGGGTTAAAATCTAGAGGTCAAGGAGATATATGCATACCCTTAGAATGCATGAAATATGGTCCAAGACAAAAAATCAAATCCCAGAGTTCCTTATTTGAGAAGAGAAAAACAAAATACCCTCAACTTGACGCAAAAAAAGATAACAAACTTTGAATTTTAGTGGAGAAATATTCTACTATACATGCTTCAAGAGATCCAAGCGAGGCTATAGATATGAGAAATTCTCGATCAAATATCTTTCATGTAATAAAATGGATTTTCTTCTAGTCTCCTGAGTACAAATATCTAGCCATGGAATTTTCTCTAGACGTCTAACAAATCAGAATTTACAAAGAAGAGTCTGCACCCTTGTGGGAATATTAAGGATGGTAATGTCGGTTTGTATGCTGTGATTTCTAAAGCATCCTCCTCCCCCTTTTCTCATAACTATTAATGGGTGGGAGAGAGACCTATCGTTAACAAATTAAACCTACTAAACCTTGGTGTGGGATGATGCAAGCCAAACCAATATGGCGGTACTCACTCACTTTAGTAATTGGAGACACAAGCACATAATCCAACTAGGGGTACCAGGTATACCCTATCTATTTTTGCATATTGATGGCGAGGGAAACAAGATCCTCATTGATACATTTCTTTGTTTCAACAACCAATTTATGAAACAATTATTAATAAAATCTTATATATTAATAAAACTCATACTTGTAAGTGAAATAATTTTGAGTGTCAAATTATAAAAAAATTTCCAATGATATTTTCAATATCAAATCATTTGTAAAATGAAAATGTATAAAAAATATTCATATTGAAATACTTAGCCACTGCAAGTTCATGCAAGTTCACACAAAACATGTTGTGTGAAATTAATTGTGAATTAAAGTGCTCTGTCAAACTCTCAAGGCCTTAAAATATATATTTATCATAAATTTTGATTTACTAAGTTTTAAGTCGGATAAAATTATTTGATGTAAGAAAAATAAAATTTGCAATAGATAAATTTAATTTTCAGTTACTTTTTACATATTTTAAATATAAAGTAATTGGAGGACCTATCCTCATCCCTCACATTCACAAAAAATTCAATTTAGCATTCAAGCAATGTTTCTCTCACCCTTTGTCTCAGAGTCTCATTATTTCTATTTTTAAAAGTAGTGATAAAAATAACCCCTCTAGTTATTAGACCATTATGATTAACTCTCTCTTAGCAACACTTTATGGTATTATTTTTGAAAAGAAGATAAGCATATGAATAGAAAATGAGGGTAGGAGAGATAAAGGCCAAGCATGATTTAGAAGACATAACCCAACCACAGACCACCTCGTTACACTCAAGATCATTGTATAAAATCATCGTAATAATAAATCCAATCTCTTTGTTTCTCTATGGACTTTAGAAAATCTTTCGATATGGTTCCTAGAAAAAACCCTTGGAATAGATTAGGAGAGATAAATGTTCCTCTAGAATTGAGAGTTGTCGCGATCACATTGTACGAGACTTCCATTACCAAGTTTAAGAGCACCAAGTGGTGATCACAAGATATTAAGTTGAATATTGGAGTTAAGCAAGGTTTCCCCCTCTCCCCTACACTTTTCAGTGTATACATCGATAAGATAGAAATTTGTCTAGATGAAGTAGGATGTGCTGGAATGACCTTAGCTTGAATTTTCATGATACTTCTTCTTTGTTTTAATGGTATTCTTCTTATGGGAATATTCTCCTTTGATCTTGATAAGTAATTAAGGACTCTCAAGGATTTTTTCTCTAACATGGGTATGAATGTTAACACTCACAAAACAAAAGTTATGATTATCAAGTCCAAGAGAGTCAGTTACACTAATTTTGTATATGATAATAACAATTTGAAGGAAGTTTATTTTTACAAATATCTTGGAATTTATATTGATCACAAGATCAACTAGAACTATAGCATTGAGAAAATGATTAATGGAGGGTGGAAAGCTTATTTTGGTCTTGAAAATAATTGTAAATCAACAAACCTTGTGATGTGGGATAAAACAAGTTTATCTTTGAATCCCTTGTCACTCATGTTATCTTGTATGGTTGTGAAGTAAGGGGTTGCAACATCTCTAGAGAACCTTGGAATAAGATTGAGGAAATACATAAGTGCTTTGTAACTTGTAACCTCATAATTAAAAGTATTGTGCCTTATCCTATTCTCCTAATATAATTGGGTCTTCCCCCCATTGAGATCATCGCTAAGATTAGGTAATTGATGTACAAATACAAGATAAACATAATTGGAGACCATTGACTCCCTAAAATTTATTTAAAATCTAGTCAATATTAGTTGTGATGAAAGAGAGGTTGGTATAAAGACACCGTGTCTTGGTTAAACCACTAGGGGAATCACAAAAAATTTCACTTTGCAAAATATCAACAACATTAAAAATATTATTACTTCATGTATTACTTCTAAGTTTAAAAGGAAATTAAGATACTATAAGGAGGTCATTAACCCTAATTTAGAATACTAGAAGTATCTCTCTAGTTTAACTAGCTCAAAGAATAAATCTAATTTATAGAAAAAAATAAGAACAAACTCTCATGAGCTTTGTAGTGAAACAGGGTGATGGAAAATTCCTAAAACACCATGGGAGGAAAGGAATTGCCATATCTACAAGACTAAAAACATTGAGAATGAAAGTCACTTTCTCTTAAAGTTCCTAGGATGCACCCAAATTAGATTGCGATTTCATAATATTTATTACAATATCAATCTTCTAACTTGTGAAAACTATAGTGACCTCGGTACGCTTCTTTCTAAGATTTTTAAGCATAAGAATACAGTTTTACAACAAACCAAGTAATCTCTTTCCTTGTTCGATAAACCAAAGTTTGTCTCAATGAACATTAACCACCATCATCATCATCATTATTTAAAAATTTTAACATGTAATTTCCACATGCTATTTCATGGCTCAATGTTAATGGCCCAATAAAAATTTGTTACTAAATATCTTTTGCATAATGAAAAGCTTAAAATATCAATCCTCACAAAGGAAGCTAAATGGAACAATAATATATTCAAGGGAGAAACGATATGTTTAAGTAAGCAATGTGATTCTTTCATTGGTTAGCCCCAATCGTGGCAACAGGCCATTGGAAATGCTATGTAATGTGAATGCCATATATTTTATGTGCTTTAATATATTTCACATAAAAATTTAAAACCCATTGGTTGAATAAGAAAAAATAATAATAATACACATCGATATCTCAAAGTTTATCAAATTTGACATTGTTCATCAGTAGCTAGCAAATATCATGTTGAGAGTCCAAAAAATTGGATGCACATGGATACTCAACGAGAAGTATCATACGGATTTTGTTAAATCTTTGATCAGGATCCCATGAGAAACTGCCAACTACAACATGCTGGAAAGTGACCTTGAGGCCAGTTTCATCGATTCAAATGTTTCTTGCTCTTTCGATTGCTGATATTTCACAGACTGGACCTGAGCCTTGCTGCAGTGAACTCAACTTCAGTTTATTCAACCCGCTTCTTATCCACATCTCTTGCATGCTCTACAAATTAAGATTTCTCGGTGGAAAATGCCTTATCTACGCTTTGGAGTGAATAAAATTTGCTTAGCTCGTTACAGGATTGATATAAATTTGGTTGTAGTTTCTTCATTTATTTATATAAATTTGTCTTTGAACAGGATTGAGAAATCCAACCGTAACACTATTGTGTAAATGGAAGAAATTCTCGGGTGGGCTAGTTTGCTGGTTTTTCAAAATGGAGTTATGAAATTAATAAAAAGAATAATGCATTTTTGTTAATAGAAACATTTCTAAATCACCATATATTTGTGATGAGTTAAAAGGTTAGAAGGTTAGAACTGTAAAAATATTTTGAAATATTGTTATAACGTGGGTATATGTAGATAATTTTATGAGAAAGCGATTTTCATCTTCAACCCTCTCAGTATTACAAAGATGACAAATTATTTCATCTTGAAATGTTCTAGGAATTTTCTGGTGCATGTTTCATTATGGAGATCATGATAAACATTATTTTTATTTTAGCAATGTTGATTTTCTTCTTCAGACTATTCAAAATAGAGATATGTTTGTTCTTCTAATTTAGGATTTATCACCTCCTAATATTTTAATTTTCTCTTAATTCTTTATCACACGACAACTTCTCCTTAAATTTAGACGTAATAATACTTTTAATGTTATCACTATTCTTCATACTGATGTCCTCCTCAACACCCTAATGATTTAGCCAAGAAATGCGCTATTATGTCAACATCATTTAAGCCATAGTTGTTTTTGTCAAGAGTATGAAGCAATATTAGGAAGAATATTGTTTCCCATGTTCTTTGTCTTGTCTTTGTGGGTGTGTTCAAGCTAATGAGGGTTTCTAAACAAACATCCCTCAACTTACATGGATATTTTGAGACACATACACAATGAATCTTTATATGAGTTAAAAAATATAAAATGTAGGAAATTGAATGACATTTTCAAATGTATCTTTTTTTGTATTGAAAATGTTTGTAACTATCTAAAGTTTGGCATTGTTTAATCGACACGTTTTTTGGGGGGACAAATTATAAGGTATATGTTTTTGTGGGTGCAACCTTTGAATACCTAAATGATGGAATCAACTTACAAAAAATGGTAAACATATAGATAACAACTAGTATTAATGTGGTGCTATTTTCCCAAAATTAACACACACACACACACGTGCACGCGTGCGCAGATACTTGTGTGTGTGTGATCGAACCTCAAAAAGAGTATTCCAAGTGTCAGTGAAACCTTTGAAGGTCTTAATGCAATGATCATGAAACAATATTTTATAGCACGTAGAGCTCAGTGTCTAGTAGTAGAGAGAAAGTGGGGTATAGGTGAGGACTCGGGTGTTGGGGTTAGAGAGAGAGAGAGAGAGAGAGAGAGAGAGAGTAGGGGTGCGGTGTTAGGGGATTGGGGGAGATTTAAAGAGGATTAGGAGTTGTGGGTAGGTGGAGGATTATGGGAGAGAGAGAGAGAGAGAGCGAGGAGGAGAGGGTTGTGACTTGGCCTAGGATGATAAAAAATGAGAACAATAAAATTATTTAGATGACTAGGTATATAGAATGAACATATTTCATGAAGAAGGGGGGAGATAGAGAAAGAGAGGAGTAGGGGGAATATATATATATATATATATATAGAGAGAGAGAGAGAGAGAGAGAGAGACGGGTTTATGGGTTTGAGGAGGAGTACAGCGATTAGAGAGAAAGGGGGGGTTACATGTAGGTAGAGGAGTATTAGAGAGAGAGAGAGAGAATGAGGGTAGGGGGAGAGGGTGTTAGCAATGCTTACAAGGAGGAGGGAGGGGTTAGTGGAAGGGGGTGAGTAGGAGGATGAGTGAAAAAAAGACATTGAGAGGGAGTCACGGGTATAATTGTGGGGTAGGAGGAGTGTAACATACCCCTTGGACCTTGATGCCATTATGTGTGGAAAAGAAGGGGGTAAAATTTGTTTCAATGTTGCTACAAGATGGATCAATTGTGTTAGTGGCATATTTTCATGACATTCCAGGAAGTATGTTCAAACCAATCAATGGTATTAACCATTACACGAACCGAACATCAATTTCTGAAAGTATGTTGGTTATACATCAGCATTAGACAGTACGTATGAAAAAAAAATCATTCATTCCTTCCCATTATTGTCCTTCTTACTTGATACACTAGGAAATTGACTTCAACTTTTAATTCTACATTAGTCTGTGTTTACATCTTTACCATGAGTAACAAATCTTCCATTGCCTTTAAACAGTAATAGAAAAAACCTCAACTAGATTATCTAGTTAACAAGGTGAAACACATCAAGAAACATAAGCTAAGGTGCGTCATGGAACATAAAATAATACATATCATGGAACATAAAATAACGCACATCGTGGAACATAACACACCTCATGAGCACACACAAACAAGAACAATGTATGTGATTCACCCCAATCTTGGGGTTACGTCCACCAAAAGTTAGGCCTACATCTTTAATCATAAAAATTCACCTATCAAGGTGTACAACCTACATCATAAATGATCTATCATCAGCTTTTCATACAATAATAAGAAACTTAATCCCGAGGCCCATATGAATAAAACATCTTCGAATAAAACTACTGGAGTAGGAATGGCCTCCATTCTAAATTTTGTTAAGCTACTTTAATGTCGAGACAACTTTCAGCCTTTTGGTGATTATTTAATTGTCAGTAACATGTTCTTTCTTTTGCATCTTTCTTGTTTTGCTATTTCAAGGTGTGATTTAAAATTAACCACAATTAATGCATTTAAAAGTGTTGGCCCTTTTTAATAGCTTATTGATGTTCACCTTCAGACTTTAAAATCCATAACCAATCCCCATTTTGTATACTATGTAACTACCCAATACAGCACGATATGGTAATAATAATAAGGAAGGTATCTTCTACCAGCCATTGGGGCAATTAATCTGTTTAAACACATTAGTGCAAATTATGGAAATGCTAAACATTAACCTTTACTTTAAAGTTGGTAGAAAAGAGTTCGAGACTATAGATCAAAATCATCTGAACAAAGAGCCAGTTGAAATATAATAAAAATCCTTACCAAAGACCACGGCTCACTCTAACTAAAGAAACGTATGACCACAACTCAAATCCATAGCATATATTTATACTACCTATTAGTCCATCGAGAAATTCACCTTAAGCAATGCATGTTTGGTCTGATGTCGCTGCTGGTTTTTCTCAATGAAAGAGAAGAGAAGGGACAAGAACTTCTTGGCATAGACGAAGTCACAAAGGGAGTGGAAGCCTTGTTTCACTAAATGGAAACAGATTCTCAACTCCATTTCCACCCTCCCGAAAGCAGATATGGATGTGTTAACCAAAATAAAAACAAAATGTAGATGGACTCAATTTCATCCAGTTATGTAACCAACAGAACAAAAGAGAAGGAAGTGGAGTGAAACTTAAGACCCCCAAAAACACAGTCACCTCTTCAGAGTATCTAAAACTCAAACTTCAATGCAAGACTAAACTCTTGAAGCCTAAACCCTTCACAGAAAAACCAAGAAATGAGAGAATCTATGTGCCACCTGAACACTATTTGGATATCAGTGAGATGTGCATGTTCGGCAGAGACAGGTTTCTACGCCTCCCAATGACAGATACTTCCGAAAAAATTGTTAAAACACCCAAAGAGAGCCCCTAAAGATATGAATATAGATTTGCAAGAAACAAATAATCGAGGGCTCTAAGGTTCAATGATCAATGCCTAGAGATTGGCATTGCACCTTCAAGTAATAGAATGGATCACATATATTATCCACACCAAAGGTATCAGTCCTTTTAAAAATAAAACTTACAGTGCGCTCTATACTAACAACGCAGAGATGGAGGTCATGGTTCATAATCAGATTAGTCTATATGAATTCCATCACAGACAGTGGAAGAATCACGATATGGCACTGAGGATTCATCTACACACAACAACTTGGGCAGTGGAAACCTATCACAGTTAAAGGAAAATCGCATGTCACCCACCATAGTATTTAAGGAAATCACATGTATACTCAACATGAAATCATAGTTTGGATCGCTGATGGGGATTAGGTTCACCACTAAGATGCACTCCCAGCTAGGAATAAAGTCATGCTCAGTTCGATCTCAACTACCAAAGACGCTATAATTCAATCACACACCCAAATGCAGAAAAAGAGATCAAGGTTCATCCCACGGATTTGTTTAAACAAACTAAAAATGCAGGCATGATACAAAATGCTTATTCGGTTGATTTACCAGTTGAAAACTAAACATCACCTGAGATGGGATCACATGCTCCATACACTTGACGACAACCCAGACTCGCTCTCGCTTAGCATTCGATCCCTTCATGCCCTCCCTTTGGATGTCGATTCCCAGTGTTTTTAATAGAGGACGTAGGCAACAAGAATGAAACGGCCCTCCTGCCATTTCCACCAAAAACACTTAAGGGAAAGCATGCCAAGGTTAAATGGCACAACGGAGACGGAAATTTCAGGTTTCATTTAATAGAAAACACCAGTAAAAAAAATAAAAGGCATAGGCTTCCAACCAACAGAGCTTGCTGAAGAGGAAATGCGTGCTATAAATTTTCTCTTTTAATGGGACGAACAGCTATTCAATTGAGGACTGGATTCTCAACCTGCAGTTTAACAATTAAAAGGGTACTCACTGCCAATCAACAGAGATTGTTGAATTCCTTCGATCCTTGCATAACCTAATGCAAAAATCGAGGGGGAACGGTTTTAACTATTCTAACAGCCATTAAGACAAATGGCGTTATTTTCTTGTACTAGGAATAATTGCTAATTTTTGTACAAGGAAATCACACTCTTTAATATTCCTTAAAGCATAAAATCTCCATCAATTCAGGTCGACTTACAAGTCATTAACTATTTATTATATATTTATATTGATGCATTCATAATTAAGATTTAGTGTCTATGATGCGACCGTTAAGTAGTTATATGTTTTACATGATTCTTACGTGGTAACCTATACCATCCATATTGCCTATATCTGGATGTCGTAATGAATATTTGGGTTAGACACATATTTTTTCTTTGTGATAAAAGAGGATCATAATGTCCATTATTTTGCTAGACAAAGTAACCTGCCTCATCTCGACTCATTTTACCTTAGGTTGGTACCTAGGGTTTTGGTTCATCAAGGGAGTTGCTGATCCTTTTCTCAGTTTTCAAGGTCCGACTAACTTTTTTTTTACCCTTTCCTCAGTGAATTTTGTCCACTGTTATCCTTCTGGTCGCATATGTTTTTCCCAGTCCCTTCACGTTATTAAATTCACTTATAAATCTTTCACAAGGGCTAGGGTTTACATTTTACACTTGGCCATTTATGATCGTGAAATGGGGAGATATTTTATATTGACTCTCTAACCATTCACCCTTATCCCTAATGGGTTTATTTTCCATCATTACGTTGTGGAAATTTTCTCAAGTATCCTAAGTTTACCTCCTAGGAAGTTTAACTCACATAGATCACAAGATTTGTTTATGGTGGGGCCTTGGCCTTGAGCTCCTCACCAGAACAAGCACAATCATAATTTACAATTACAAAGTATTTTTAGGGGAAGCAAGAGGGATATTACATCCTCCCCTCCTTAGAAATAACATTTTCCTCGGTGTTCCTATTTTCCGTCCACTTTCCTTATGCACTATCTTCCTTTTCTGTCATCATTTCTTGTTTTCGTCTTTCTGTTCTGATTGCTTGCTTTTGTATTTCTTAATCCCTCTTAATAGATGGGATTAGGTCATCAACCTACATTTTTAAACATATATATGCATGTCTACTAACATCGACATTGATAACAATGTATAACTCATAATCCAACACTATACAATTTTCATAATCCACAGTGGTTCCAATACACATTAGTTCTATTCGCCAATAAATAACATATTACCTCATAGGTACAAGTTTACTTGTAATGCACATACCTCTTCCTGGAGTTATCCTTTTCTCTGAATGTCCTCTATCCCAGAACTCCAAGTGCTAGTAGTACTCTAAGTACCAATCCAAGCCACCCAACACAAGGACGATACCCTTCCTTAGGCGTATCTCCTTCTTGTGCTATTCAGGGTGCTTACCGATCCAAGCTACCCAACACAAGGACAATACCCTTGTATCTCCTTCTTGTGCTATTTAGGGCACTTCCCCAAGCTGAGGCACTTCCGTTCTTGCACACCACCACAACACCTAGAGATTATTCTCTTCATAGACCCCCCACTCTTGTGACAGTCCTCTTAATGTGTGCGAAACGAGTCTTAACCAAAACCTCTTACATCTAGGTATCCCCAGAATGCGTAATGGTCCCTAGCTGGCCCGAGGGGAAATAGGTAGCTTTCATCCACTACCTTCATCACCACTTCCTTGTGGTGACAACTTTATGCACATGAGATCTTTCTCATATCCTTTTTTAACTCCTTACAGTCCTAGAACCTTATCCTTCCTCATGGCCACAATTTCCCATGCCTACAATCACTCCATAGGTGGTCAATTTATCATATTATTGATAACCCAAAATTTCAATAATCAATTATCAGAGTTTCATAATTTGCATCAATTTTAATCATCATTCACGAGTTATATAACCTTGTAAATCATCTAGAACAATTACTCCTTACTCTTTTCTGAGTAATTGAGCACAACTTACATACGCAAGCAGATGTATATATCAAAATGTACATCAATTGTAGTAATGGTCGTAATCCTGGTGAAACCTGCAATGTTAGTATGTAAACAACATCATCCACAGTTAGTCCTTGGTTATAAACCTTGAGATTCGACAATTAAGTAAAACATCACCCATACTTAACCTGATGATTTATGGCAGCAATATATATATATATATATTCTAACAGCCAACTCCGACTGATAGTGTTCCTGGCACATCCTGCCGTGTTAGCATACAACATCATACATCATTCATCAACTCACTTATTTTCAATATCAATATCTTTAGATAATCAAATCCATATAAGTTCTTAAAATTCCAATCTCAATATGACCCAAGCAACAACAATGCTATGAAATTATCAATGGGTTTAATCACAAGACTACCAACAAAATCCTTCCATCTAGCACTAGAATCCATTCTAGGGTTCTTACTAGACTCTACCAATAGACATATGATATCAATAAGTATTCATTCCAACAATTAGTCTATTCAGCTACTAGATCAATACCCAAAATGAAAATTCCGTCCATGAGCTAATCAAAACATAAGATAGTTCAAAAACTCTAATCCAAGCACAAGGAACCATTTCTAGAACATTCACCAATAGGAGCACGCTTCTAAAAATCCATTTACTTAAAAATTATGAAGCTGGTACTTGTAACTATACAAAGCCTTTTCGGCATGTGTAACATTATTCTCTAATATCAAGAAATAAATTCACCAATCTATCTCTTTAAGGATTTCAATGCTTAATCCATCATTATCACGAACATAAATAGATAGTGTTTAACTTGTATTTATTTATGTTACTTTAGTGAACAAGCAAATAGGTTTAAAATACAAAACTTCAATACCCCTATTAATGGACTTCTAACCATAAAATCATTAGCAACTTTCAATCCTTCATTTTACTACCAGGTGAAGAAATGTGTCAAACCTTCTTTAAGCATTAATCAAATCCTTAGTATTCAAATCACAAGAGAGGAGAATAAGTGTCAAAGGAAAACTCATCAATAATCAAATTTCAATTAGTATAATTTTCAGCAAAAAACTATAAAAACAAATACAGAATTGACGCCTATGTAATCGATTTAATTTGGAAGCCAAATAAGGATTTCAATTTCAATATTCAACCAAAACGGTCAATGTCAGCAATCCAACATAATCAAAGTTTATTGTCAATGTTATCAACCGAATTTCAATAGACAATGAACTTAGATTTGAAGCAAATGATACCAATGTTAAGTGCAAAGTTGTCGAAGGACTGATGGCATTCACTTTCAATATTCATATACTCGATGATTTAGATAGCAATTCTTCAACAATGTTAATGTCCAAAGAGATTACATAGGAAACAAGCCTCTCACGGTAAGATAATCCTAGTTTTCAGATGTAAGACATGGATGTCATCAAAATACCCAAAATGTTACGATGAGTAGATCAAGTAACCAATGATTATGTCAGTAACCTAGTCCACAATACTTACATTTTGGTTGTTCATCAAATTATTTAACAAGAATATTAGGATTGTGGAATAATTGCAAATATAGGACAGTAGAGAATCTAACTCATTAGGTCTTTAGATAATTAGATAACCCTATAATGCTACTTTTTAACAACACTAATCACTATGTGTTACAATGTGACCTATCATAATCCACGTACATCATGTCATTAACAACAATTTAACTCCCCATTAGTATCATAGTATAAGGTACTTTCACCGACCAGGAGTTTGTCTAGGAAGACTCTTATACCTTACCAATAATTTAATTGTATAGTTTAAAATAATGACGAAACAGTTGTATTAAACATTCATAAATCCTTTCGAAAGAAAAACAAGGAAATAACCAGATACCTATGTATTTATGTCGTCGGCTTAACATGGAAGTGGAAAAATAATGACCATCTTTTGTGATCTGAGAAGAGGTTCCTCCTTCTCCTGCACAACTACAAGGTCAATAAACATTTTCATTGGGTACAACTCAAGGTACCTGGATTGGCTGAACAATGTGAACTTGTTTATTTTCCCTTGTTATCACAGAGAAAACCTCAATCGTTAGTTAAAAAAAAATATGTGGAAGCATTTTGAGCCCAATAGGCCCGAGTGTTTCAACTCTTGCTCTGATACCACCTGTAACATACCCCTTGTACCTTGATGCCGTTATGTGTGGAAAAGAAGGGGGTAAAATTTGTTTCGTCATTGCTAAAAGATGGATCAATCCTGTTAGTGGCATATTTTCATGACATTATAGGGAGTATGTTCAAACCAATCAATGATATTAACCATTACATGCAGGGAACAACAATTTCTGAAAGTATGTTAGTTATACATCAGCATTAGACAGTACGTATTAAAATCAATCATTCATTGCTTCTCATTACTATCCTTCTTACTTGATACACTAGGAAATTGACTTCAACTTTTAATTCTACATTAGTCTATGTTTACATCTTTACCATGAGTAACAAATCTTCCATTGCCTTTAAACAGTAATAGAAAAACCCTCAACTAGATTATCTAGTTAACAAGGTGAAACACATCAAGAAACATAAGCTAAGGTGCGTCATGGAACATAAAGTAATACATATCATGGAACATAAAATAACACACATCGTGGAAGATAAAATAACACACCTCATGAGTACACACAAACAAGAACAATGTACATGGTTCACCCCAATCTTGGGGTTACGTCCACCAAAAGTCAGGCCTACATCTTTATTCATTAAAATTGACCTATCAAGGTGTACAACCTACATCATAAATGATGTATCATCAGTTTCTCATACAATAATAGGAAACGTCATCCTGAGGCCCATATGAATAAAATATCTTTGAATAAAACTACTGTAGTAGGAATGGCCTCCATTGTAAAGTTTGTTAAGGTACTTTAATGTCGAGATAGCTTTCAACCTTTCAGTGATTATTTAATTGTCAGTGACCTGTTTTTTTTTTGCATCTTTCTTGTTTTGCTATTTCAGGGTGTGATGTCAAATTAACCACAACTAATGCATTTAAAATTGTTAGCCCTTTTTAACGGCTTATTTATGTTCACCTTCAAACTTCAAAATCCATAACCAATCCCCATTTTGTATATTATGTAACTTCCCAATACAGCACTATATGGTAATAATAATAAGGAAGGTATCTTCTACCAGCCATTGGGGCAATTAATTTTTTTAAGCACATTAGTGCAGCTTATGGCAATGCTAAACATTAACCTTTACTTTAAAATTGGTAGAAAAGAGTTCGAGACTATAGATCAAAATCATCTTAACAAAGAGCCAGTTGAAATATAATAAAAATCCTAACCAAAGACCATGGCTCACTCTAACTAAAGAAATGTATGACCACAACTCAAATCCATAGCATATATTTATACTACCTATTAGTCCATCGAGAAATTCACCTTAAGCAATGCACGTTTGGTCTGATGTCGCTGCTGGTTTTTCTTAATGAAAGAGAAGAGAAGTCAGAAGAACTTCTTGATGTAGACGAAGTCACAAAGGGAGTGGAAGCCTCGTTGCACTAAATGGAATTAGATTCTCAACTCCATTTCTACCCTCCCGAAATCAGATATGGATGTGTTGACCAAAATAAAAACAACAGTAGATGGACTTGATTTCATCCAGTTATGTAACCAACAGAACCAAAGAGAAGGAAGTGGAGTGAAACTTAAAATCCCCAAAAACATAATCACCTGTTCAGAGTATCTAAAACTCGAACTTCAATGCAAGACTAAACTCTTGAAGCCTAAACCCTTCACAGAAAAACTAAGAAATGGGAGAATCTAAGCACCACCTGAACACTATTTGGATATCAACGAGAGGTGCGACTTCAACAGAGACGGGTTTCTACGCCTCCAAACGACAGTTACTTCTGGAAAAATTGTTAAAACACCCAAAGAGAGCCGTTGAAGATATGAACATACATTTGCAAGAAACAAATAATCCAGGGCTCTAAGGTTCAATGATCAATGCGTGAAGATTGGGATTGCACCTTCAAATAATAGAATGGATCACATATATTATCCATGCCGAAGGTATCAGTCCTTTTAAAAATAAAAATTACAGCGCACTCTATACTAACAATGCAGAGATGGAGGTCATGGTTCATAATCAGATCAGTATGTATGAATTCGATCATAGACAATGGAAGAATAACGATATGGCACTAAGGATTCATCTACGCACAACAACTCAGGTAGTGGAAACCTATCACGGTTAAAGGAAAATCACATGCCACCCAACATAGTTTTTAAGGAAATCACATGTATACTCAACATGCAATCACAGTTTGGATAGCTGATGGGGCTTAGATTCACCACTAAGATGCACTCCCAACTAAGAATAAAATCATGCTCAGTTCAATCTCAACTACCAAAGACGCTATAATTCAATCACACACCCAAATGCAAAAAAAGAGATCAAGGTTCATCCCACGAATTTGTTTAAACAAACTAAAAATGCAGGCATGATACATAATACTTGTTCGGTTGATTTAGCAGTTAAAAACTGAACATCACCTAAGATGGGATCACGTGCTCCATACACTTGACAAAAAAACCTGACTGGCTCTCGCTTAGCATTTGATCCCTTCATTCCCCCCCTTTGGATGTCAGTTCCCAGTGTTCTTAATAGAGGACGTAGGCAACAAGAATGTAATGGCCCTCCTGCCATTTCCACCAAAAACGCTAAAAGGAATGCATGCCAAGGTTAAATGGCACAATGGAGACGACGATTTCGGGTTTCATTTAATAGAAAACACCAATGAAAAAAAGAAAGGGCACAGGATTCCAACCAACAGAGCTTGTTGAAAAGGAAAGGCGTGCTATAAATTTTCTCTTTTAATGGCACGAGCAGCCGTTCAATTTAGGACTCAATTCTCGGCCTGCAGTTATACAATTAAAAGGGAAATCGCTGCCAATCAATGGATATTGTTGAATTCCTTTGATCCTTGCATAACCTAATGAAAAAATCGAGGGGGAACAGTTTTGGGGATTCTAACAGCCATTAAGGCAAATGGCATTATTCTCTTATACTAGGAATAATTCCTACTTTTTGTCCAAGGAAATCACACTCTTTAATATTCCTTAAAGCATAAAATCTCCATCAATTCAGGTTGACTTACAAGTCATTAACTGCTTATTATATATTTATATTTATGCATTCATAATTATAATTTAGTTTCTATGATGCGACCGTTAAGTAGTTATATGTTTTACATGATCCTTACATGGTAACCTATACCATCCATATAGCCTGTATCTGGATGTCGTAATGAATATTTGGGTTAGACACATATTTTTTCTTTGTGATAAAAGAGGATCATAATGTCCATTATTTTTCTAGACGAAGTAACCTGCCTTGTCTCGACTCATTTTACCTTAGGTTGGTACCTAGGGGTTTTGGGTCGTCAAGGGAGTTGCTGATCCTTTTCTCAGTTTCTGAGGTCCGACTAACTTTTTTTTTACCCTTTCCTCAGTGGATTTTGTCCACCATTATTGTTCTGGTCACATATGTTTTTCCCAGTCCCTTTGTGTTATTAAATTCACTTATAAATATTTTGTAGGGGCTAGGGTTTACATTTTACACTTGGCCATTTATGATTGTGAAATGGGGAGATATTTTATATTGACTCTCTAACCATTTGCCCTTATCCCTAGTGGGTTTAGTTTCCATTGTTACAGTGCGGAAATTTTCTCAAGTATCCTAAGTTTACCTCCTAGGAAGTTTTACTCACATAGATCACAAGATTTTTTTCTGGTGGGGCCTTGGCCTTGAGCTCCTCACCAAAACAAGTACAATCATAATTTACAATTACAAATTATTTTTAAGGGAAGCAAGAGGGATATTACAAGGAGGCGAAATTTAGGGGTAGAGAAAAAGAGGGGAGAGGGCTCTTTGTATGGAACTAGTGGAAAGAGAGAGTAGTGGGTGTATGATTAGGGGTGGGGGGGTAGGGGTTTAGGTAGAATTAAGGAAACTAAAGAGAGAATGAAAGGGCTGAGATAGAGAGAGTATGGAGTGGGGTTAATAGGGGTTTGGAGGAGATACATGGGTAGAGAGATAAAGAGACAGTTAGCAGAGGAGTAGGAGAGGGGGTGTTAGGGGGAGTAGTAGTAGGGTGTGAACTAGTGGGTTCGGGGATGTTAGGAGTTGGGGTGGTTGTGTTAGATGGTTGGAGGGGTATTTGGGAGTTGGAGAGGGGGTGTATTAGGGGGGAAGTACTGTAGGTCAACATAACACATACACATTTTTTTCATAAAAAGAAGTATGTGTTTTGTAATGCTAAAAAAAATGTGTGGTATGTAACATTATAATTACATTGCTTGGTTTGGTGGTGATAACATTAAAAATAATTGAGGTTTGGTAAGGGATTAGAGGTAGAATTAAAGGGGAGGTGTTAAGGGGTTATAGTTTGAGAGGGAGGGTGGTATTACAAGATTGGGGATGAGTGGATTAGGGGAGAAAGAGAATGAGAGAAGAGGTTAGTAATGGTTAGAGAGAGAGAGAGGAAGTTAGCAGTAGGGGTAGACAAATGGATGTGTGTGTGTGTGTGTGTGATAGAGAGAGAGAGAGAGAGAGAGAGAGAGAGAGAGAGAGAGACAAAGACAACCAAAGGGGTGGTGGTGTGCTAGGGTGTTGGGGAGAGAAGGACAGGGGTGGGGGTTATGTGTAGGTGGAGGAGTAGGGGAGTGAGGGAGAGTGAGAGAGGGGTTTAGTAAGAGTTAGGGGGAATAAGGGGTGAAGCAAGAGAGATACCGATGGGATTAGGGTTTTGGGGAGGACATTAGAGGAAATTTCAACTCAAAATGGGCCTTTTCACTTTTATTCAAATTCCATGTCATCATGTGTTAGCTAATGAAATTGCTTTAAATTTGAATTATCATATAGGTCTTAAACACTTTTTTAATATAAATTTGGGGATAGGTATCATAAAAAAAACTACTTTTTTATTTGTATTTTTGACATATATCCTTGTGTTTTTATTCAAATTTCGATCAAGAGAGCTCGTTGGATGCAGAATTTAATTCTCCGTCCAACGAGTACCCACTCGGCATACTTTGAAGGACTGCACCACTACAAAAACAAGAAATACCTGAAAAATGTGATGATGATGTCATCATCATGTTTTTTCAGGTATTTCTTGTTTTTGGGGTAGCGCGGTTCTTCAAAAGTATGATGAGTGGGTACTCGTTGGACAGAGAATTAAATTCTACATCCAACAAGCTCTCCTGATCGAAATTTGACTAAAAACATGAGGAGATATGTCGAAGCTACAAACAAAAATGTAGCTTTTTTCTTTTCTTCCTCCAAAATTAATAAATATTATTTTATTATTTTAACTATTATTTTACTAGTTCATTTTAGGAGGCCCATTTTGAGTTGAAATTTTCTCTAATGGTAGGAAGATTAGAGAGAAATGGAGGGTATAGGTGAGGAGTGTGGGTGTTGGGGTTATAGAGAGAGAGAGTTAGGAGTTTGGAGAGGTGTAGGTAACTAAGAGAGAGAGGGGGGTATAAGAGAGCCAAAAGGTGTTGGGGTTAGAGAGAGAGGGATATTCGAGGTTGGTAAGGGGTTAGATTTAGAGAGAGGGGGGGTGTTAAGGGGTTAGAGGTTGAGACGGAGGGGGGTACTAGGAGATTTGGGTAAGTGGAGAAGGGGAGAAAGAGATTGAGAGAATGGGTTATTAAGGGTAAGGGAGAGGAGGGGAGAGAGATATAGTGTTAGTTTTTCAACATTAAGCTATCATTATTAGGATATTTAACTGAGAGAATAACAAGCATATCAATCAAACACAAGAGACAATGAACATAGTGTTTTTCCTTGGGGAAACCATAAAGGAGAAAACCCTGCAACTTCCTCAGAGATAGAATCAGTACCAAAATAGAAAAGCCCAAAACAGTAAGTGATATCTTGACCGCAATAATCTTCTTCTTATCTAGCCCCGGTGTCTTCTCCTTCCTCAACTATGCGCTACACTTGACTGTGTATGCATTGTGTGATAAATGGAGACTCCAGTTCTCTATTTATACTAATCTCGGCATGACTAAAAACCTACTAGGGATGACCTCTACTAGGAGAGTCTAATAGCCCTAGTGCCCCGGAACTGCGAGGACTTTAACCCTTAGACAATCAAAGGGTTACCTACTATGACTTGACATGACTTGTTTACATAATAGATCCTCCTGATCGGAGCATCGGGGCATGAAAACATGTCTCAATTACATAATAGATACTACCCAGAATAAACATTGGGTTACAAGACATAAGATACATAGATGAATACATTCTGAAGTTACAAATACATCAACACTCCCTCTTAACTAGGAAGGTATTCTTTCGACACAATTTCCAGCACTCGTCTTCTTCTCTGCATCAACTGGATCATCTCGTCATATTCAAGTCTTCTTAGTCTTCAAGTCTTCTTCGTATTTGAGTTGTCAATTTGTCTTCTTTTTCAAGTCTTCTTCATCTTCGAGTCTTCAAGTCATCTTCTTCTTCTTTATCGCAGGATCTACATCATCATGACTACTGTCTCATCATTGCTGGATCATCACTTGATCTAGATCATCATCAAGTCTGGATCATCTCATCTGGATCACTTGATCTGGATCATCGAGTCTGGATCATCATCACAACTGGATCGTGACTTGATCTGGATCATCATCAAGTCTGGATCATCATCATATGCTATCTCATAATGGTGCTATCTCGATTCTTCTCATCACAGGAAGTTCTACAAAGTCAATCCTGTAGGCCTACGCTTCATGTAGGTCTTCATCAGTGCTTATATCTGACACTTAAGTCAGAATGGCCTGCCCAACTCTTACAATTGACCTCATCTTGTCAGAAAGGCATGCCCAACACTCACATCTAACCTCATCCTGTTAGAAAGGCCCGGTACTCACATCTGACCTCATCTTGTAAGAAAGGATCAGCACTTATATATGACCATGTGCAATCACACCACATTGGAAAGGCTCTAAACTTACATCTAAACTCATCTTGTCAGAAAGGCACAGCACTTACAATCGAACATGCTCGAAAGCACCGCATCGAAAGGGATCAGCACTTACAATCCGACCATGCATGAAGCACCGCATCGAAAAGGGATCAGCACTTACAATCTGACCATACACGAAGAACTGCATCAAAAAGGGCTTAGCACTTACAATATGACCATGCACGAAGCACCGCATCAGAAAGGGCTTTGCACTTACAATCTTACCATGCACGAAGCATTGCATCAGAAAGAGCATGCACTCACATCTAATCATGGAGGAATTAATCCTACCATCACATCAGAATGGCCCCCAGTCCCAGACTGAGCTACCTGGTAATTGACCAGGTGCCTCCATTTCTAGAATGTCAGTTGCCCTTACATCTGACCTACTCGTCAGAATGGCCAACACTCACATCTAACATGGAAGGAACCTAATCCTTTAGCCATAACAAAATGGTTCATCCCTTACATCTGATCAAGTGGGAACACATCCCTCTATCACATCAGAATGGCTTCTCAATCCTAGACTAAGTTTTCCTGGTAACTGACTAGGTGCCTCCATTCCCAGAATGGCAGTTACCCTTACATCTGTCCTACTCGATAGAATACCTAGCACTCATATCTGACATGGAAGGAACCAATCCTCTCACCATGACAGAATGGCTCAGCCCTTACATCTGACCATGGAAGGAACCAATCCTCTCACCATGTTATAATGGCTATGGGTCTCATCACTTTCTCTTGGAGGAAACCTCGATATGGAGAACACCAAGCTTCTCCCTGAAGTACTCGAACTTTATCCTAGTCAATGGCTCCATCAGTACATCAGCTATATGTTCCTTCGTCGCAACATATTGGAGCTTCACTACTCCCCTCTGCACCATATCCCTAATATAGTGATACTTGATCTCCATATGCTTCAACTTGTCATGGAACACTGGATTCTCTGACAACTTCACACAACTCTAGTTGTCACAATGTATACAAGTAGCATCCAACTAGAGATCAAATATATCAGACAATAGCTTCCATAGCCATACTGCCTCACAACTAGTTGAACAAGCTGTGACATACTCTGCTTCAGATATACTAAATGCCACACATGATTGCTTCCTGCTAAACCAAGAGATCACACATGATTCCATACTGAAGCAACATCATGAAGTTCTCTTCCTATCGATGGCACTGCCTACCCAATCTGAATCGACATAACCCTCCAGGTTAATCTTTTGATTCAACTCATACTTGAGCCCATAATCAACTATACCCCTCAGGTACGTCAAAATATGCTTTGCAGCAATCAAGTGAACATTTCTTGGATCTATCAAGAACTGGCTCAAGGTGTTCATAGCGAATAAAATGACCCATCATCTGACGATACATCGTAGGATCAACCGAATCTGTGTTCATCAGGAACATCAATGACCCAATCATCTGACGATACATCGTAGGATCAACCGAATCTGATGAAGCATCACTCAATAGCTTCATGTTTGATGGCATAAGTGTGGCCATGGCTTTGCAATCCATCATCCCAAACCTCTTCAGGATCTCTATTGCATACTTCCCTTGTCCAAGGAAGATTCTATCTGAGCTCTGCCACACCTCCATAACTAGAAAATAATGCATCATACCCAAGTCCTTCATCTCAAACTCGGTAGCAAGCTTTCTCTTCGTATTAGCAATCAACCCATCCATACCTGTCACAAATAGATCATCTACATATAGTAGAAGCATCACTGGTTTCCATCCTCAACCTTGTAGTAAAGTTTAGAATCTGCTTTACTCTTGGTAAATCCCAAACTGGATAGAAAGCTGTCAATTCTGTTGTACCAGGTCTTGGGTGCCTGTTTCAAACCGTACAGGGCTTTCTTCAATCTGCACACATGAGACTCCCTGTCATGTGTCTCAAAACCAAGTGGTTGCTCCACATACACTTCCTCTTCCACTACACCATTCAAGAAAGTAGTCTTGACATCCATCTGGTGTATCTTCCATTTCATCACTACAGCCAGAGAAAGTACAGATATGATGGAAGTGTATCTGGCTACAGGTGCAAATTTTTCTTCATAATCTATTCCTTCTTTCTGAGAGAAACCTCGAGCCAAAAATCTTGCCTTATATTTTTCAATGCTACCATCTGCAACATGCTTGATCTTGTAGATCCATTTGGAAGTTACAACTGACTTCTCTTTTGGTCCTGGGACAACATCCCAAACATCATTCTTCAAGATCGACTAATACTCTTCGATCATAGCATCCTTCCATTATTTTCGTTCTATCGCTTCTTCATAACTGGAAGGTTCTTTATCAATGAAATCACATAGTAAAGCTACATACCTAGAGCAGGATCTGGTCCTCTTTCTTTCTCGGTGATTCTCTTCTAGAGCCCCATATCTTTCCGCACCTTGGATAAGTTCTCATACCCAAGCAGTTTTTCTCTTATAAGGATTCTTCTCCAGAGGTGGATCTACAGGTCTTTGTGGTTCTTCAAATTATCGATTTTCTTCGTGAATTTATTCATTCATGGTCGTGTCATGAATTTTGGGTGCTTCTGCTTCTTCAGGTTCTTGAACAAGTCTTTTTCTGGATTTGTTGTAAGCTGTATCTTCATCAAATGTCACATACATACTGATGTCAATCTTCTTGTATCTTGGGAAATATATTCTGTAAGCCTTCGAGCTTTCAGAGTATCCCACAAATATACCCTTCTTTCTTGAAAGATCTAATTTTGTTCTCTTTTCTTTTGGAACGTGTAAGTATACAGGATAACTAAATATTCTAAGATGGCTGACTTCTGGCTTCTTGCCAAAGAATACTTCTTCAGCGGTCTTGTTCTCGAGTACTCTATGTGGAGTACAGTTCTATACATACACCGTTGTTCTAGCAGCTTCCGCCCAAAGATGCATAGGAATATCTTGATCATGAAGCATTTCTTTTGTATCTTCCATGATAGTTCTGTTCTTTCATTTTGCAAACCCATTCTGTTGTGGATTATAAGGAGTAGACAACTCCCTCTTAATCCCTGATTCTTTACATAGCTCTTTGAATTCATTTGAAGTGAATTCTCCGCCATTATCTGATCATAAATTCTTGATATTCTTTTCAGTATGTTTCTTGATCAAGGCTTTGAATTCCTTGAATTTGCTAAATACTTTATCTTTGTTCTTCATGAAGTAAACCCATGTCTTCCTAGAAAAATCATCAATAAAAGAAACATAATATGCATACCTACTTAGTGAGCTTGATGACATATGACTACATACATCGGAGTGGATGATTTCCAAGATTCCTTTTGCTTCGCTTTCACTACTTGAAAATGTCTTCTTTGTGTTCTTTCCTTTCGCACATCCTTTGCAGACCCCATCATGTTTTTCTTGCATTTCTGGAAGACCTTCAACAACTTTTCTTCCAATAGGTAGTGCTCTGTAATGCACATGTGCAAGCCTTCTATGCAAAAGTTCACTTGGCTCTACTTTGTCATGGACCAAAGCTTGTTCTGGATGGCCCTTCAATTTGTACAAACCTCCTTCTTGTTCACCAATCACTATTGCATCATCAATAGTCTTTTATTTTGGCCACATGTTGAATTGACCATCCTGGCACAAACAATACTTCCTTCATTGTTAGAGACTTACCAGAGTCTAGTTTATAGGAAGATTCCCCACTACCTTTTATTGTATATTGGTACTCATCTCCTAGCTTCACCTTGTGAGGTGATTCATGTTCTGAGAGCTTCACAAAGGATTCCTTGAATCCAGTCATATGTTTGGAAGCCCTAATATCTATAAGCCAATCATCACTTCCATGAGTAATGTTACCCGTGAGAGCGGAGATCAGAACATATTCATCCTCGCTTGAAGAATCTTCACTTTCATATCTGGATCTCTTCTTGGATGGTTCATCATCCTCTGCAGCATGAGCATGATGTCTTTTCTTGCTTCCCTTCTTCTTGTGAGAGATACTTTTGTTCTTAGTACAATCTCTAGCAAAGTGTCCTTTTTCATCACATGTATAGCAAATGTATTTAGACCTATCTCTACGTTTTCTAGAGTTATTCCTGTGATGAGAGTACTTACTTCTATGATGGATGGCTCTGGATTTCTTGGATTGTACTGTGAGAGCTTGATCTTCACTTCCCATCTTCTCTTCTCGAGCTTCTATCTGAGCTTCTTCTTGAGAACATTCTTCCCATAGTCTGCTGAACTTGACTAACTTATTTCTAGCACAGATCCCTTGAATGAAAGAGTCCCATGTCCTAGGGAGTCCATTCAAGGTGGTCATCACAATTTCTGCATTCTCCACTTCTTCATCTACTACTTCCAGTTGTTCCTCGATCTAAGAAACCCTTGTAAAGTAGGACGGGATGGTCTCTGCATTCTGAATCTTCACATTCTTCAGTTGATTCCTCAGAGTCATCTTTTGGTTTATGTTCTTCCCTTCAAACAATTTGGTTATTGAATCAAACATAGCTTTAGGTGTCTTAAGAGAGGACACCTATGGGATAAGGTGATCCTTGATAGAATCACCAATGATCCTCTTTTCCATAACCATATTCTTCTTATGTAAGGCCTTTTCCTCATCTCCCTCTAGAACTGGAACCTCCTCATGGATGTAGGAATCTAACTCATTCTCTTCTAGGACCAGGGAGATCCTATACTTCCAGGCTCGGAAGTTATCAGCTCCCTCAATATTCTCATCAAGCTTGGTATGATGAGACATCTTAACTAAGAACCTCAAATTAAAATACAACAGATTTTAGATCTTACCAGGTTCAAGATGTCGGATCTGAAACTTGAGCTGAAATCCTGCAGTACTAGATTAGGAGAAAATTAGGGTTTTACTTTTCTGGAGTTCTATTCACCCAAATGCCTTGAAATTTGTCCCTAACTTCGATTTTTGGGAAGAGATCAATCCAGGCCTGGGCTCACTGAAAAATTCCTCTTGTGTGAAAAGCCCTAATTTCTGATAGTAGTGACAGGTCCAAAACTGAAAAACCTAAGAATTGGATTCTGATTCGACAGAAAGATGCACCCTAGGGAGGAGAGTTATTCCACCTTACTTTTGCTAAAAATATGTGGAGGAAGATCCAAAAACTAGGAAGCCCTATTTATCGCAGTTGCACAGTGTCTTCTTCTCACGTTAGCACTGATACCGTGTTAGTTTTTCAACATTAAGCTAGCATTATTAGGATCTTTAACTGAAAGAATAATAAGCACATCAATCAAACACAAGAGACAATGAACATAGTGTTTTTCCTCAGGGAAACCATAAAGGAGAAAACCCTACTACTTCCTCAGAGATAGAATCAACACCAAAATAGAAAATCCCAAAACAGTAAGTGATATCCCGACAACAGTAATCTTCTTCTTGTCTAGCCCCGGTGTCTTCTCCTTCCTCGACTATGCGCTACACTTGAGTGTGTATGAGTTGTGTGATAAATGGAGACACCAGTTCTTTATTTATACTAATCCTGGCACGACTAAAACACTACTAGGGCTAACCTCTACTAGGAGAGTCTAATAACCCTATTGCCCCGGAACTGCGGGGACTTTAACCCTTAGACAATCGAAGGGTTACCCACTATGACTTGACATGACTTGTTTACATAATGGATCCTCCCAATCGAAACATCGAGGCATGACAACATGACTCAATCACATAATAGATACATCCCGGAATAAACATCAGTTTACAAGACATAAGATACATAGATGAATACATTCCAAAGTTACAAATACATCAACAGATAGAGGAGGGGGTTTACGTGTAGGGGGATTATGTATGTGATCCGGATTTATGCAATAATGAAACAAAATACACAAATAACCATAGAAACAAATATGCAGTGGAAATAACACTTCATTTCATTAATCAAAGAACTCAAACTTGTTTACATACAGAATGGAAATAAACTAGCTAGTGCTGTAGCTTATCTCTGAGAAGAGATGTGGAAGATACATCCCTCTGAACTCTGTGTTATAATGAGGCTTGAAGGCCTATATATTATTGAGAAACAATGTAAACCCTACACATCCAAATACCTAACCCTAGGAGGTGAAACGCCAGAATGTGGGCCCGGTTGGGTAACTCGGTACATCAATTTCCCAGGGTCATAACTTTGGCATACTACCTCCGTTTGATGCACATGATACATCGTTATAAAGATATATTCAAGGACTACATCCAAATATAAGTAATATGATTTCAAAATGGAGTCCTATTTTCCCAACCATCCGAAGCCGAAAAAATGTCGTTTAGGGCCTCAAAACGGCTCCGAAAGTTTAGGACCCGAAAACTGCCAAAAATAGCAAATTGTGCTACAATTAAGGAAACTGGAAAACTGAAAAAAAAAATGGTGGGGGTCCAAGTGGAATAGGTGGGTGGCCACCAATATCCTCCTGGATCAGGATGTGTGTGTGTGAGGGAGATATATAGAGA
>LPNX010902526.1:17202-69106 GCA_001517045.1 Pseudotsuga menziesii | reverse complement strand
GGGGGGGGGGGGGATACTAGGATATTCATAGTAAACAAATTAGGGGAATGAGAGAGTAATATAAGGGGTTAGTAAGGGTTGGGGGAAAGGGGGGAGAGAGAGACGGGGCGTGGTTAGGGGTTTGGGGACAAGTAGGGAGAGAAAGAGGGATAAAGGTGAGGAGAGTGGTTGTTGTTATTAGAGAGAGAGAAAGAGAGATTAGGGTGCAATAAGGGTGTAGAGGTAGATAGAGGGGGGTNGGGTTGGGGGAGGCATAGGGATGTGTGTGTGTGAGAGAGAGAGAGAGAGAGAGAGAGAGAGAGAGCTAATGGGGCAATGGTGTGTTTGGGGCTTAGGGGGGAGAGAGTGGTAGGGTTTAGGTTTAGGTGGTGGAGGGTTACAATGATGAGAAGGGGGTGTTAGGAATTTGGAGAGGAGGTGTATTAACCAAAACATAATGTGAAAAAATATATGTGATCTGCATCATGTGTTTGATTAGTTTGCAGGCTCAATCACACTTGTTGTTATGTGATTTGCGTCTTTACTAAGCAAGAACATTTCACATTCAAAATTATCTTCACCATACACAAGTGTTATTATTTTTCATATCTACATCTGTCATTAGAGTAAATTTCAACTCAAAATGGGCCTCCTAAAGAAAATTAATAAAATAATAGTTAAAATAATAAAAAAAAAATTTATTAATTTTGGAGGAAGAGAAGAAAAAACTATTTTTTTTTGTATTTTCGACATATCTCCTTGTGTTTTTACTCAAATTGCGATCGGGAGAGCTCATTGGATGCATAATTTAATTCCACGTCTAACGAGTTAACACTCGACATACTTTTGATGGGCCCCACTACCCCAAAAACAAGAAATACCTAAAAAATGTGATGATGATGTCATCATCAGGGTTTTTCAAGGATTTCTTGTTTTTGGGGTCGCGAGTCTCGTCAAAAGTATGCTAAGTGGGTAGGCATTGGATGCGGAATGAAATTTCGCATCCAAAAAGCTCTCCCGATCGAAATTTGACTAAATACACAATCAGATATGTCAAAAATACGAACAAAAAGAGTAGTTTTTTTTATGATACCTATCCCCAAATTTATATTAAAAAATTGTTTAATAGGTGCTCCCTTTTTTAATTTTAAATAATTTTGATTGGCTAATACATGATGACATGGAATTGGTATAATTTTTGGAAGTACCATTTTAAATTGAAATTTCCTCTAATGACTTTCGTGTCTATGTGTCTAGATATATGTGATTGTATATCCACGATTACGACACACCAACAGTTACACATATTTCAAAAATGACTACCTGTGAAAGCATTAATAAAACACCAAGAATTTTTCGAAACATAATGTATGATAATACCACGATATGTGTCTTCAGTGATCTGTGACCTTTCTATAAATCAGTAATTTGTGGCTTTCCTACAAATCATAAATTTGTGTCTCTTCCAGCTTAGTTACTTCAACTATACTGTAGTTTGTGGCTTTTGCTGAGTAGGAACATCACACATGAAAATATGGGTATCTATTTAGTTCCATTATTTGTTGTTCATCTCTGACTTATCTGCACACTTCAACTCCACTACATAAAGAAATTCACTACGATCAATGAGCCATTGATACCCTAAAAAATTTAAAGCTTTCCTAAATAGTCATTTTGATATATTCATTTTCACAAGCTTACTTCACCTCATCCATCTTTGGATTATTTATAATCTTCTTGACTCAAGGGATGTGTCCACTTGATGAAGTTCTTTAACTTCAGATAATGCCCTAGTGAATTGTGCTTTCAACATGTTAGGATTTGCATCTGGGTGTCACTTTTCATAATTCAACTTTGTGTAGTTATGATGCACATATACCAAAATACTTCTAGGAATTTTGCACACATTGGTTTATTACTTATGTTTCTTTACAAAACTTTGTACTACTTACCATATTCCTAGTGGGAGTTTTACACAAAATTTGTTTCTCTTTAATCATGAGTCTTGTAAATGGAATTTATGCATCTATGATATTTTCAATATTTTATTTGTATGATTATGTGTGATTTTGCGACCAATGTCATGCTGTTAACATTTCTTTCATGTTGTTTTTGGTCCACCATCAATGCCCACACTTTCTTTTGATATTTGATCTTTTTTTACATCAATGAATTCTTCTTATATTTGATCCTTTGGCAACAATGACTACATATTCTTCTGATAATTAATCCTTTTGACATCAATGACAACACATATTCAACAATATCCCCATATTTCATTGATTTCAATACATATAGGCCCCCTATCAATGATCCCCCTTTCATTGGGATGTTTCTTCATTTCTCAACTTCTCTCCCTTTTTGACATCAATGGAAAAGGGACCCTTTTGATTTGCTACCTCTCAATGGATTTGTACTCACTTTTTCTAGGATTCTAGGTCACAGAAAATCACATTGTCTGCGTCTAATTTATGTATCCTTCCGAAAATATTTTCTCAAGATTCAGACACGCGGTGTTTTATTTCCTTCAATAAATTTTCTTGTAATCACATATGTTTTCAACCTCTTGCTCATGTGATTAAATTTTATGCACCCAAAATTTTATCAGTATGGTATGTCTGTACTTGTGAAATTCTTGATTGATAACAAGATCTAGGAGCTAAGAGAATCCTCACAACAAAATAATTTGGCAGTGTGTATGCTTGTTGAAGCCTCGGATGTGTATGTGGCTGAAAAGGGTCCAATACTCACAACAGAGGATGAAAACCCAGCCAAAGGCTTCAGAAAATCCTACACAAGTATTACCCTATCCTTGAGCTATTTGGTGTGGTTAACACCCACAGATATTTGGTCTTCGCTGGCACTCTTTGATTCAATGAGTTTAGGTGTTGGAAGGATCCCTCTTCCTGGGAAGGAAAACTGGGTCGATAAGGGAAATAAAAGGAAAATGTGATCTAACTGTAAAAAGAAATCTAACATAGATCTACACTACTCTACGAGAGGTATTTGGTTTGTTCACAAATCAACCTGAGATGTAAGACAAATAAGCATTTAATCATATTAACATAAATGTAAACAAGATCACTTACTGATCATTTAACTCATAATCAATTAATAAAAATTAACTGGTAGAAACTTAAAATAAGCACATTCAAGGTCAACCTACATCTAAATATGTCAATTAAAAAAATTAACATATATGTTATCTAATTTACTATGTAATCATTTGCATAAATAGATAGACTTTAACAGAATAAACTCTTTAAAACTTTATCAGTACATAAATCACTAACAAAGAGAAATAAGGCTGTGAATAAATGCACTTCATAATTGCAAAGAACTAACAGTAATATTGATCCATCCGAAACAAGAAAAATCATAATTCGTTAAGGAAACTTAATAAAATAAATGGAAAGAGATATGAAAGAATATTATTGTTGTATTAAATAAAGTTTGCAAAAAAATACAAAAACCTTAAGTAAACAGAGGTATCTCCAATCTCTTGTCCAGATTTTTCCCTTCCAGAAGTCCCTATTACATGTTAAACCCACCCTTTAAATAATTATTACAAAGAGAAGATTCCCATCAAATTGGGATCGAAAAATCTAAATAAAACTAATATCCAAGGAAGTCACGCCATCTGTTCCAAATCCCTAACAGTTCCTCAATGTTGGGATAGTTAGCATATTTGATACCAAGCTAGATAACTTGTGCCAAATGCGGTTGTAAATGTGGATCTTTTCCTCAATAGCCAAAGGTTGTCTGGTTAACTGATCCACATCTTCAATGGTGATATGATCGAGTCCCTGGATTTTCTCCTTTGCCTCATCTCATCAGTGTTCAACCAGCTCGATCACCAGCCTTAGATCTAAGAAAATGCCAAAGTTTGGGTCTTTGTTCAGCATATCCTTTTGGAGGATTTTGCAATGGGTAATTCTGTCCATTCTTGGAAATGGAAGAAAACTCTGTAATCAAAACTAGACTGTGACGAAATTGCCTGGTAAAACGCAGAGAAAATTCATGTAGCACAGTAATTCGCAATAGTAAAAATGGTAAAGAAATCATAAAGAAACCTATACATAGATTTTCCACAGGTCGAATTAGAACTATAGGATTAAAATAGATGGATGGTCAAGATCGAACCTTGCAGGCTGCGGGATCATAACACAAGATTTAAATTTTATTAACCATCCCGCAATCCACATTCTACAATTTGCAGGATACGAGATGCGGGATACCAAAAGTACCGAAGTTTTATTCAATCTCTTCTGTAATCTTCATCCCACAATTTGCGGGTTTTGTGTTGCGGGATCACACAACAAAATAAATCAATAAAATTGTTCCCGCAATTTGCGGGTTGTGGGTTGCAGGATGACACATTATACTTACAAAAAATGCTCCTGCATTCTCCATTCTACAAATTGCGGGATACGGGTTCTGGGATCAAAAACATGCAAATAATAAACTTCAAATTCCTGCAATCCACATTCCACAATTTTTGAGCTGCGGGATGAAACAATTCTTACAAAAGATGGTCTTCCACAACACGCCAAAAGCACACAAATCATGCATAAACTCAGAAATTCAACTAAGTTAAATCAAAGAAACCATGATAAAGGTTATGGGGACCCCAAAACGACTTAAGGAATTCAAAACAGTTACCTTTGTATATAAAATTGGGGCTCCCATGTTTTGGATAACATGGGATCTCTTGTACCTACAACAATGCTGAAACAGTAATATTAACACATAGAAATGGTATCAATAACTAAGTTTTCTATTACAGTCCAACATGTAGATATGTTTGGAAGATGATTATATTACAATAGGAGAAAATATTTATCCTTTGGAGGAAAATTGGTGGCATACATGGGGCAAGATTAGATTGGACCTCAAAACCCCCTAGGTGGACCAATAAGCTCCCAAATCACCTCAAACGGTAACAAATGGACATGATGAACATTAGGGAAGCATTCTTGTTCATAAATAATAGTATGCTAGGCATGTCAGAGTGCATGGGTGAGTGGGAGTGGATCTAAGTAGCATTTAATGGTCCAAAACAACAAAAAAACACTCAAATACAATCCATGGGCGCCTCTAGTCAAGCAAGTTCCATGTTTTAAGGAGTCAGAGATCCCCAAGGAACAAACTCTCATTAATGAGGGTTCTCATGGTCCTGAATGATCAATTGTGTGGGCGTTGGGTGCATTTAATGGTACAAAACCACTAATTACCGTAGGAAGCCAACAGAACCAATGTTTGGACTATGCAACACAAGTGAAAATGAATGTGACTATGGTCCTAGGTGGTATGTGACTATGGTACTAGGTGGTATGATGTTCTAATACTCCTCCTTAATCCTTATTCTGTATAACCACATCAAAATTTGAGGCCTTGGCAGCTAAGGCTTAAGTTTCCTGTTACAAAAATTTATTTGTCCATATAATCGAGGTAAGAAGGAAAACCACATGGGAATAAAACCCCCACTCTAAAATGGACATGTAGAAAAATATGAAAGTGAATAGAAGTCATCACCATGTGTCACACACTCCAAGAACTGATCTTAGATAGATGAATGTCTCCTCTATGAAGCTCTTGGTGAAGATGCGAGCAGTTTTCTCTATAGATGATCAATACAGCAATGATATCAATTGTTCATGCACCAACCTTTTGATGTAGTGCATGTGAATCTCAATGTGTTTGGTCCTCTGTTTCTATACTAGATATGTGGATATATTTATTTCACTTTGATTGTCACACCAAATGGTAGTAGGTGAATCAAATTGAAAACAAAGTTCTCCAAGAATTCCTTACAGCCACACACAATGTGTAGTTGCATTCACCGCTCCTCTGTACTCATCCTCAGCTGATGAAAGGGATATAGTGTGTTGTTTCTTACTTGACCAGATATGGGACCATGTGCAAGCATGAATACACATCCTGAATTGGAATTTATGTCAGTGGAATCTGCATCCCAATCCAAATAAGTAAATCCAACTAGTTCTAGTGGAGAACTAGCAGCATAGTGCCTTCAAATGTATCGCATGAGGCTCTTGAGTATGAAGCAATATTAGGAAGAATATTGTCTCCCATTTTCTTTGTCATGTCCTTGTGGGTGTGTGCAAGCTAATGAGAGTTTCTAAACAAACAAAAAAATAGGCATCCCTAAACTTACATGGATATTTTGAGACACATATACAATTAATCTTTCTATGAGTTAAAAACATAAAATGTAGGAAATTGAATGACGTTTCCAAATGTATATATTTTTTTTTTGTATTGAAAATTTTTGTAACTATATAAAGTTTGGAATTGTTTAATTGATGCATTTTTGGGGGGGACAAATTATAAGGTATATGTTTTTGTGGGTGCAACCTTTGAATACCTAAATGATGGATATAGTTACAAAAAATGGTAAACATATAGATAACAACTAGTATTAATGTGGTGCTATTTTCCCAAAATAACACACACACACACATATCTGTGTGTGTGTGTGTGTGTGATAGAACCTTGAAAAGAGTATGCCAAGTGTGGGTGCAAATTTTGAAGGTATTAATGCAATTATCATGAAACAATTTTTTATAGCACGTAGAACGCAGTGTCTAGTAGTAGAGAGAAAGAGGGATATAGGTGAGGACTGGGCTATTGGGGTTAAGAGAGAGTGCGAGAGAGAGAGAGTAGGGGTGCGGTGTTAGGGGATTGGGGGATATTTAAAAAGGATTAGGAGTTGTGGTTAGGTGGATTAACTTGGGAGAGAGAGAGAGAGAGAGAGAGAGAGAGAGAGAGAGAGAGAGCCAGGAGGAGAGGGTTGTGACTTGGCCTGGGATGATAAAAAATGAGAACAATAAAATGATTTAGATGACTAGGTATATAAAATAAAAATATTTCATGAAGAAGGGGGGAGATAGAGAAAGAGAGGAGTAGAGGTAAGAGAGAAAGATAAATCAAGGGGGTTAGGGGTTTGGGGAGGAGTAGAGCGATTAGAGTGAAAAGGGGGGGTTACATGTAGGTAGAGGAGGATGAGAGAGAAAGAGAGAATGGTGGTGGGGGGGAGGGGGTTAGCAATGCTTACAAGGAGGAGGGGAGAGATAGGGAGAGGAGGGAGGGGTTAATGGAATGGGGTCAATAGGACGGTGAGAGAAAGAGAGTGATTGAGAGGGAGTCATGGGTGTGATTGTGGGCTAGGAGGAGGAGGGAGTTAGGGGTAGAGAAAAGGGGGGAGAGGGTTATTTTGTATGGTATTGGCGGAAATAGAGAGTAGGGGGGCTATGATTAGGGGTTTGGGGATAGGGGTTTAGGTAGAATTAAGGCATCTAAAGATAGAATGAAAGGGATGAGATAGAGAGAGTATGGAGTGCGGGTAATAGGGTTTTGGAGGAGAGAAATGGGTAGAGAGAGAAAGAGAGAGAGTGGGGGGGTTAGTAATAGTTAGCAGAGGAGTAGGAGGGGGGTGTTAGGGGCATTAGTAGTAGGGTGTGAACTACTGGGTTGGGGGATGTTAGGAGTTGGGGTGGCTGTGTTAGATGGTTGGAGGGGTCTTTGGGAGTTGGAGCGGGGTTCTATTAGGGTGTTTTGGTGGGAAAGAGTGTAGGTTAACATAACATGTACACATTTTTTTCATAAAAAGAAGTATGTGTTTTGTAATGCTAAAAATAATGTGTGGTTGTAACATTATAATTACATTTTTGGTTTTGTTGTGATAACATTAAAAATAATTGGGGGTTGGTAAGGGATTAGAGGTAGAATGAAAGGGAGGTGTTAAAGGGTTAGAGTTTGAGAGAGAAGGTGGTATTATGAGATTGGGGGTAAGTGGAGTAGGGGAGAAAGAGAGTGATATAAGAGGTTAGTAAGGGTTAGAGAGAGAGAGGGGGGGGGTGTTAGCGGTAGGGGGAGGCAAATGGATGTGAGAGAGAGAGAGAGATAGAACTAAAGGGGTTGTGGTGTGCTAAGGTGTTTGGGGATAGAGAGAGGGGTGAGTTTTAGGTGTAGATGGAGGAGTAGGGGATTGAGGGAGAGTGAGAGAGGGGGTTAGTAAAACACGATCATTGATCATCAATCATCATCATCAACATCACCATGATCATCATGATCATATTCATATCTTCATCTTGATCATCATCATCATCATCATCTTCATCATCATCGTCATCTTCATATTCATCATCATCAACAACATGATCATCATCATCAACATCATCATCACCACCACCATCATCATCATCATCATCATCATCATAAACATCTTCATCTTCATCATCATCATCACCATCATCATCATCATCACCATCATCATCATCATCATCAACATCATCATCACCATCGTCGTCATCATCATAAACATCTTCATCTTCATCTTTATCTTCATCATCATCATCATCATCATCATCATAAACATCTTCATCATCCCCGACTTCATCATCATAAACATCGTCACCATCCCCGACTTCTGTTGATGTATTTGTAACTTCGGAATGTATGCACTTGTATATATTATGTATTGCACCCCGATGTTTATACTGGGAAGTGTTTGTAATGTATTTGAGTCATGTCATGCCCCGATGTTCCTATCAAGAGATTCAATAATGTAAACAAGTCATTTAAAGTCATTGTGGGTAACCCTCCTATTGATCAAGGGTTAAATTCCCCACATTTGTGGGGCACTAGGGTTATTAGACTCTCCTAGAGATGTCGTCTCTAGTAAGTAATTGTTAAGTGGGGCCGACATGTTAAAGTGGACATTAAGTGAATGAAAGAATATAAATAGAGAGTGAGCCTCTCTATTTATCACACACACACTCACTCATTGGGGCTCATGAGTGAGAGAGAAGTTGTTGGGACAAGAGATAGAATACTACTGTCGGGAGATCATGTTTATGTTTTGGGTTTGACTTTTGGTGTTGATTCTATCTCTTAGGAAGTTGCGGGGTTTTCTCCTTTATGGTTTCCTCGAGGAAAATTCTTTGTGTCTCTTGTCTCTTGTGTTTATTGCTGTGCATGTAATTCTCTCAGTTAAAGATCCTAAGATCATAATGCTAGCTTGAATGGTAAAATATAACATGGTATCAGAGCTAACCTGAGAAGAAGACATTGTGCAGCTTTAGAAGCTATCGATTCTTACTTTTTGGGTCTCTCTCCACAATCTATCAGCAAAAGTATGCTAGGCTAACTCTCCATTGAAGAGCGCATCTTTATGTCGAAGTGAAATTCGATTCCGAGCATTTTCAGTTTTTGGTGCGAGAAATTAGGGCTTCTTACAGAAGAGGAATTTTTTAGTGAGCCCGGCATAGGATTGATCTCCTCATCAAAATCCAAGTTTAGAGACCTAGGTCACTATTTTTGGTTGGGTATAAATCCAGGAAATTCAAGCCCTAGTTTGATCCCGGTCCGAAAAAACCCTAAAATACTAAAATGGATAGGTTTTGGTACATTCGCTATATGTCGGGAATGGAGAAGGATTAGGAGATGAAACTTTCACATGACGAAGATAAAATCCTCATTTACATTGTTTCCAAATTTCATCCTCAGATTCACTATATTATAAAATATATGATCCCTCCACGTTAGGGTTCCAGCCTCTTCCAGGATTCATCCCTAAACAGGAGACCTAGGGATAATTGCTATATCTCGGGCCAAAAATTCCAAATGACATTTCTAAATATGTTCTAGCAATAGAACGGAATTTAATTTATGTGTTAGAAGTTTCAGACCTCGAATATGAAACAATGACATGTGGCAGTTCGTACCACTTCGTTGTGCTGAACAATCCTGAAACAGGTCACCTTGGGAAAATGATCATAAGTCCCAATTGGTGAAACTGATTCTGATGAAACCTATGGTGTTGGAACAGGGACAGGAGAGGCTATCTCTGTATTATGTTTTATACACAGAGGAGCAATAATTGTGGAGATATCATAGAAACACTATCGAGAATTTCTGCAGAAGAAATTGATAAACTAGGGCTTACTGTTCCGGGAGCTTCCCTCCACTGTTTTCAGAAAAGGAGTACATTGGACAGCTCAACATGAAGAGATATATATTTCTATCCAATTATATTTGAAAGATTCTAAGTTTTTAAAATTAGGGTTTCTCTGAAAAACCCTAGATTAGCCAATTCTGGAACCAGGACAGACACCTCAAATCGGTAAGATCTAATATTTTGCTATTTTCATTTGAGGTTCTCATTTCAAAGTGATCTATCACAATAGCTTAATGAAAAGCTTGGTGAAGTTGAAAAATTCCAAGCATGGAAGTATATGATCTCTCTAAAGAAAATGAATTGGACACCTACACAAGTAGAGAGGTTCCAGTTCCAGAGGGAGATGAGGATAAAAGAATTACACAAGAAGAACTTGGTCAAGACCAAGAAGATCATTGTTGATTCAATCATGGATCACCTTGTACCACAAGTGTCTCCCCTAAATACACCAAAAGATATGTTTGATTCCTTGACCAAGATATTTGAAGGGAAGAACATAAATAAAAAACAGTTGAATAATGTGAAGATATAGAATGCAGAGACCATACAGTCATACTTTACGAGGGTCTCTCAAATCAAAGAACAACTTGTAGCAGTAGAAGAAGAAGTGGAGAATGCAGAAGTTGTGAAAGCCACCTTCAATGGCCTCGCAAGATCATGGGATTCATTCATGCGAGGAATGTGTGCCGGAAGGAAGTGATTACTTTCAGCAAACTCTGGGAAGAAGAAAAATCTCAATTCATAATAAGAAAAAAGAAGATGGGAGCAACTGAAGATAAAGATTTCACGATTCAAAGAAGATCCCTCAAGCGATGAGGAATATGAAGAAATAAACTCTTGAATAACCTCTTATCCACCTTAGCATTTGGATGAGAAATGATGCTATTATGAATGAAGAATATGATTAAGCTGAAGGCTCAAGAAGGAATCTACCCACGAAACAAATAAAGATAAGTATTCAATTGTCATTTCATGATATGGTTTTGTTATGCATTTGTTTATATTCAATTAATGTATTATGCATGATAGAACGTTTGCATTAATGATAGTATACTACTAATATGCATATGATGGGTAAGTAGCTCATGGTGCTATACAACTCTCCATTGATGCTTATCTAGAATGAAACCTCTTTGCTGACATATTGGATTAGTGCACAATCTCAATGTTGTCCTAGTAGAGATGGAAGGCATCTAGAAATTTTCCGTGAGATATGGATGAATGTTGTATTGGCTAAAAATAGTTGCATAATCATATATCTTGATGCAAAATAATTTTTCATTATGAATATACCTTATGAAATTTTTATAACCATACAACTAATGCATTTGACTTGTAGGAAATATCGCATACATAATCGCCTACAAACAAAGAAGTATGAGACTTGTTCCGAAGAACAAGTGACGACAGTTCAAGATGAAGAATAATATGATGAATGTAGCGACATCATTTATGCAAAACCTTCCAGCTATGAAGAAGTAACCAAGAAGAAAGGGAAGACCAGTTCAAGAAGAATGATGTCTAGGATGTAGTATTGATACATGAAGGGAAGTTCGTAGTTCCATCATGCAGTAGATGGAAACATCGTGGGATACAAGGCAAGATTCATAGCGCGAGGCTTCTCATGAATAGAAGGCATAGACTACGAAGAGACATCTGCAGCCAGTGGGAGTTGAGACACATGACAAGGAGAATCATGTGTGCAAATGAAAGAAGGCCTTGTATGAGCTCAAAAGACACCCACGGGATAATACATACATGATGAGCTTGATGAAGATATTAACCTTTGCTACAAGGTTGAATATGAAAGTCTATAGAGGTTGACAAGCTCACAGATGGGTGTGAGAAGAACTTTTGAAAAATTTCAAGATAGAGGATCTTGGTATCCAATGATCCTAGATGGATACATAGAATATTAGTAGCAGAGGAAACTACTTGTCACTCAAGTACAGAATGTTTCAACGCATAGAGTATGAAAGAAAAAGGGAGAATGATGCTCTGCTTCAGAGGGAGTGACTGCAGAAGATCCTGAGGTTTGACATGGCATGATAGGATGGACAAATTACTGATGACTCTAGGATTTACTGAGAGTAAAGAGGATTCCAACCTTTTCTTCGAAGATTGAAGGCTGAAGACCAGTGATGCTCCAGTTATATGTCGATGACTTGTTCCTAAGAGGAAAGAAGAACTCATTAAATTGGCAAGAAGAATACTTGCTGCCAAGTTTGAGATAAAGGACTTGGGGATGATGCACTACGTTCTAGGCATGGAGGTGTGGAAAAGGGAAGTATGTAGTAGATATCTTGAAGAGGTTCAGGATGATGGACTACAAGTACATAGCATCGAACCTAAAGATATTGAGTGTTGCTTCATTAGATTCGGTTGATGACACGATGTATTGTCAGATGATTTATTCCTTGATGTACCTAAAAAATATGAGACCATATATTTGCTTTGCTGTGAACACATTGAGACATGTTCACCTGATGGTTGTAAAGCTTGCAATGAGGTACCTGAAGGGTACAGTTTATTATGGGCTCAAGTATGAGGCGAATCAGAATATTAACCTGGAGGGTTATGAGGATTCGTATTGGGGAGGAAGTACCATTAATAGGAAGAGCACTTCGAGCTACTACTTCAGTATGGGATCAAGTGTGATCTCTTGGTTTGGTAGGATGGAGTCCTGCATGGTGCTGACTATAGCAGAGGCAAAATATGTTGCCACTTGCTATTTGGGAGGTAGTATGTTTCTTTTGAAAACTACTATTTGATTTGTTTGATCTGAATTGAATTTTTGTATGATGCAGAGAGGAGCAGTGAAGCTCCAGTATGTGATCCAGATCAATATATTTCGAAAGAGGGAGTTCTAGCATAGTCGGTGAGACAAGTTGTCTGAGCATAAATCCTAGCAAAGCTCGTAGGTTGCTTAGATGTAAATAGACCTATAGGTTGTCCTTAGATGTAATCGGTCCTAGCAAAGCTCATAGGTCATCCTTGGACGTAATCAGTCCCGATGTGATTCTATGCTAGAAATGGCCAAAGTGAAGTTTGAGTACTTCAGGGAGAAGCTTGGTGTTCTCCAGATGAAGGTTCCCTCCAAGAGGAAATGATGAGACCTAGATCCATTCTGACATAGTGAGAGGATTAGGTTCCTACCATGATTATATGTAAGGGATGAGCCATTCTGTCATGGTGAGAGGATTGGTTCCTTCCATGTCAGATATGAGTGTTGAGCCATTCTGATATGACTGTAGGATTGGTTCCTACATGATTAGATATAAGGGCTATTGCCATTCTTTGAATGGAAGTACCTGGTTAGTTACTAGGAATACTCAGTCTAGGACTGAGGGCTATTCTAATATGACTGTGGGATGTAGTCTCACATGATCGGATATAAATGCAGGGCCATTCTGATGTGATTGAGGGATATGTTCCCACTAGATCAGATATAAGGGTTGTTTCAATTCTGTCATGGTGAGAGGATTGGTTCCTTCCATGTCATATGTGAGTGTTGAGCCTTTCCAGAGATGACAGTAGTTGTGTCATATCATGCTGGTGGATGTGAGCATTGTAACTTTCTGATGAGTCAAGGTCAAATGTAAGTGCAATGCCTTTCCACAGGTGATAGTAGTTACATGTCATATCATGCTGGTGGATGTGAATGCTGTGCCTTTTCATAGATGATAGTAGTTGTGTCCTATCATGATGGTGAATGCAAGTGTTGTGCCTTTCTGACATGGTGTTGGATGTGTTCCTCTCATTGCCAGATGTGAGTGTTGGCCATCCTGACTTAGGGCCAGATATAAGCGATAAAGAAGACATACATGGAGGCTAGGCCTGCAACCAGCATGAAAAAGGGTTGGCTCTGTAGAACTTCCTGTGATGAGAAGAATCAAGAGATAGCACCAGTGATGATAACCTAGTGATGATCCAGATCCAGTGATGATCTAGATCCAGTGATGATGATCCAGCAGTAATGATCCAGCAGTGATGATCCAGATCCAGTGATGATCTAGATCTAGTGATGATGATACAGCAGTAATGATTGTTGAAGGAGCTAGTCGATAAGCTGACTAAGTCGATCAGTTGACTAATTAGAGATTAGGTCGGCCACATAAGGTTGTGTCAGTTAACTGAGCCGATAGGTAGTTATTTGTAACTGTTTGTAAATCATATATATTAGGCTGTTGAGCCAGATGAGAACTGGGTTTAGTTCTATGTTTGTATGGACCCCTTTGCTATAATATAATATGTTATTCCACATCTATTTTCTTGTCTCTTGTATTTGATATGTCTGTATGCTTTTAATGGGTATTATTGGTAACCCTCTGTGATCCATGAGATTACAACATTGGTTTCATTGCCGGTAGTACATATATGAGATGAATACAAGCAGATGATATTAGGACAGGAGATTAAGGACTGGTGGGAGAATAAGATAGCAAATTACTTGCAAAATTACGCGCAGAGAAACAGATTAACGACTACTTGGGAAAAGGAAATATTCTTTACTGAAACCCATGAGAAGTTTGTAGAATCAGTGCCCTAGATCTTGAAAAACATTTTGGATGAAAAAGACGGAAGCGACTAAGGACCAGTAGCTGCTAGAGAAACTAATTCAATGGGGAGAAAAAACCTATCAGAGTGGTTTGAAAAGATTACCGATGAATTCTGTGAGGAGCAAGATATAGAAGAAAGAACTTTGGTAGAAACCATTTAGAAGAAATTCTATACAGACCTCACCAAGCAATTTTTGTGCTCCTTACCAGCCTTGCTATTCAAATTCCTGATAGAGAAAGGAGTGGGTGATATTGTTGAGCGTTGTCCATCACTACACAAACCGCCATCAAATCCTAACTGGGCGAAGAAATAGAGAAAGTGGGAGAAATTCATTGCCGAAAGGGAGTGGGAATACTTCCTATGCAAGTAAACAAAACTATCCAAGATTTCTAAAGAATTGGGTAGGTTATGGGGGCAGAGCTAATCATATGTCAGGGTAAAGTGGAGAGGATTCTAGTCAACTAAAAGAAATACCATCACTAGCGATGAAAAGTCATCCTAAAAAGGAAATTGAATGGACATTGTCACACAAAGGCACGACGGATTTCCAGAAAATAGAGAGAGAGAGAAGAGGCTGAAAAGAAGGGAAGAAAGAAAAGAAAGGGCTATAGCACTGCAAAGAGGAATGAATACTAGGTTGATAGACCAGGAAAGAAATATGCCAATGTCGGGTCATGACCGACAGGAGGAAGGCATGGATGAAGAAGCATCACCCATGGAAGAATATTTATGGATAGAGCAGCGCAAATCTCTCCAAATAGAAGTTTCCCATGAGGTAAGACCTCTATTTCTAATTAATACGGGTACCAGGATGCAATCCATCGTCGAAGAATATTTAAGACTAAGAGCTGGTGATTTTGGTATATGGAGTCGACTAGACGACAAAGTAAACAATGATAGTCATCTACTTCTCCGTCGACCAGAGGAAGGAACTGGGTCACGCTTCAAGCATGCCCTCCCAACCGAAGTATCCACTTACTTTACTTGACACACGAAGGAGCACCCCACCTACCAAATACAGCTTTGGAAAATATAGAACGATCGGACCTGCAATCAAATAATTGCAGTTGGACATCGATAGAAGAAGTCGAACTGAACCAACTGCTTGTCAGAGAAGAAATGAAAAACAAAGTAATGGACAGAAACAAAAGTTCTATCAACAGCTCTGCATAGAGAGACAAGCATAACATCCCACTATCACCACCACCACCGCTTCCTGAAGAATATAGCGACAGTGAGTCTGACATGGATCACGGATCAGCACAAATACCTCTATACGAGGGCGACAAAGATACTAGACGACATTGGTTCATATGCGAATCAACATGGGAGACAAATCAGGTCACGGCTTAAGAGAGACAGATAGTACAGTTTGTTTATTCCTTGAGGAAAAGAACACTGACATGGTACATGACCTTTACTAAGAGAACCCCTCAAGCATCTAAAGCAGAAGTTAAAGTGCAGTTTTTTTCATTCTTTAAAACCCTAATTGCAAAACATCTGGCAGCTAAAAAGTTGAAAACAACATCGCTAAATCCAACAGAATCTGTCTGAGAGTATGACAAACATTAGAAATACCTCCTCAGCCAACTGGATTATTTAATTGATGAGTAACTATTAATTCAGTGGTTCCTTGTAGGTTTATCATAGAAAATTCGACAGGACATAAGCTTGGAGACATTCGAAACATACGAAGATGTGCTTGATAAAGCTATACAAGTGGAGATGGATGAATATTTCCTAGCATATCCCACAGATACTAGGCTGGAATAACAGCTCGAAACCATGCAGAAATCATTAAAAGAGTTAAACCATAAGAGTCAGGATGTCTGGTGCACAAAATGCTCAATGAATGGACATTCAAAAGATAACTGTCGACAAGACATCAGCTGACAGGACGTTCAATTTGTGCAGACAAAGTGCTTCTGTGACATCTACCAAGGACATGGAGAACACACAACAAAATATTTCCCGTATAACATGAAAAATAGTAAAGCATATTGGTGTGCCATCTGTGAAGTGAAAATTCATGCCATGGCTGACTACCACCTAAACTTGAAAAGTTGACAAAACTACCAGGCAGTCTACCAGACAAATGCAGTCACGCAGACCAATGATCAGCAAAACAATGCTCAAAATGAACAAAATAATCAAAGGTACGAAGGTCGTCGATATGAGCTCCGGTTCGACAACCGACGTGGAGGATATGGAGGTTGAGGTCGATTCTCTAGGAATCGCGACAACCGACCACGTTGTCCCATTCAATGTTTCACATGCTACAAAGAAGGTCACCAATATGCAGACTATCCATACAATGATAGGACTGATTTAAAATTTTGTACTAGTTGTGGAGTAGGGGATCACTCATTAGAGGATTGCCCTACTATGCTTGATAAAATAAATAAAAATAAAAATGTTAATGTCTTTTCGTGCGTTCAAAAACATGATATAATCAATTCAACGAATCTACATATAGTAACCTGACAAGGGACCAAAATTGGGAGTGATAATCCATGAATAAGAAAAATGAAATAAAAGAATGATTATCCTGACCCAACTAAACAAAAACAACTGCATAAAGACACCACAAATATATTTAGAGAATTCGCTTGACAAGAAGAAGCTGATGATAATCGACAAAGCATAGTTAAAGAACTAATACGATTAGTACAAACTGATAAAACTGTGTCTCAATTCATTGACTTATTGTATACAATAAAACACAACAATAATACATTAAAACAAACAAAAAATATCTGCAGCCTAAACCAGAAGGACAAAAGTGATGCCGACCCACTTGTCGACCAAGAAATCGAAGGATACCATGTCCGACAAGTTGTGCTTGACTTCGGGTCACAAGTAAACATTATGACTCGCAACACTTGGGAACAATTGGGTAGACCTCAACTATACGAATCAGGAATATACCTAAAATTAGCTGACCAAGGTCTAATTGAACCTATCGAAGTTTGGAGAAATGTCGACATGACCATAAAAGGAATATCGACCAAAGTCGATTTTGAAATTATTGACTCTAAGGAAGGATCTAGTTCTTTCTCGGTGTTAGTAGGTTGACCTTGGGGCATAAAAATGAAAGCATCAATATCCTTAGACAAGGAAAGGATAAAACTAAAAGGGAATGGAAAAAAATTTATAGTACATATCCATCCATCCCAAGCAGAACCTTGGATAGAACCTATTGATGAAGAAGTCAACATCCAACAATTATATCAGATACAAAACAATGAAGACTACATAGAACTCAATGTCTATGGTGAACTTCACTTAGGCAATCGCGATTCAGTAGGATACAATTTAGACGCAAAATTATATGATTGGGAATTTGAGAACTATGAAACACAAGCAAGAAGTTGCTGGACCATTCAAAAGGTGCAGAAGAAACTAGTCCAACAATGCTTCTCGGTGTCCATCATCCCAAAAATATTTGAAAAGAAAACTAGGGAATATCCTACCCTAAAACCAACAAAAGTAAATATTACACAAATCCCAAGGTACAAAGAAAGAGAATCACCAGTTATGCATATAGAACAAGTATCCAAAAACATTGGTGAACATGGCTGACTACAAAGCTTAGTGGAAACTTTCACAGGACAAGCTGCTAGATGGTGGGATACCCATCAATCAAGATTTGCAAACATGGAAAACAACTTCAACCTACTTCATAGAAATATTTGGAGGAAAAAATTTAACCAATCAAGCCCAAATACCTATTTTCATCCAAGGGCAAGATCCAGAAGACCACATAAGAACATGTGAAAAAGAATGGAAAAGACTTGGGTATAAAGATGAACATACATGGCCACACCTATTTCCATCAACACTATCCAACTTACCAAACAAATGGTACAAAATGGAAGAAGCCCAGGGTGAAACATTCCTATGGCATGAACTAAGAGAGAATTTTATCAAAGATTTTATCTTTATACCACAAGATGGAAAGCTAGTCGAACCTACAAAACAAATCAAGGAATTTATAGAACTGACCAGGAATAAAACCCTAAATCATGACCGACTGACAATAAACTACAATAACATACAAACCAAGACAACACCACAATCAACAAGACTACAAATGGAAAATGAAAATCCAGAAGGGAAAAGATTTCGATGGAAATCATAGCATTCGGAAACAACAAAACCAATTCGCACAGTACTCAAAGTCGAGACAGTTGAAGACACCAACCGAATGACTGCAGTAGATTTTCCTGCCACATTTTCACAGTTTAAAGAAGGGATCCAACCAATCAATGAATCCAAAGAACTAGAATGGTTAAATGCTAAAGTCAAAACTAAATAATTTGACATCTCAAGTGATGATCAACCAAAAATGGCAAAAATTGGAGGCTACTGGAGTGAAGAACAAACAACAGAAATAGTAAACTTACTAAAAGAATTTCAGGATGTATTTTCCAAAGACTACAATGATCTCAAAGGTCTAGTCCATGAAATGGGTGAAATGAAGATCGACATTAAACCTTATGTCCAGCCTGTAAAGAAAAAGACTATATAAATTAGCTCATAAATACAAAGAGATAGTTAAGAAAGAGATTGATAATATGCTTGCAGGAAGAATTATCTATCCTATTGACCAATCAGAATGGGCAATTCCAATGGTTGTTTAGCCAAAGAAACATGACCCAACCAAGCTAAGGATCTGTTTAGACTTCAGAGGACTAAATAAAGTTACATTAACAGACCCATTTTCAACACCTTATGCAGACGAAATCTTAAATGAGGTTGCAGTACATGAATGCTACTCGTTTACAAATGGATTCTTAGGTTATAACCAAGTACCAATAGCCAAATAAGATCAGAAAAAAATAACATTTGTATGTAAATATGGCTCATTTGCTTACAGAGTTATTCCTTTTGGATTAAAAAACGCACCTGCAGTATTTTTAAGAATTATGATCAAAACATTTCAAGAATATATTTACAAAACAATGGCAGTATATTCCAATGATTGGACAATATATTCTATGTTAAAATATCACTGCAAATGGCTAAGGCTCATGTTGGAACAATGTCGACAAATCTAGATATCCCTAAACATAAAGAAATGCATATTCTTAACCCCTATGGGGATATTGTTAGGTCATATTGTATGCAAAGAAGGCATCAAGGTCGGATTCACAAAAATAAAAATTATCCATGACTTAAAACCACCAATGAACCCAAAACAAGTCAGGGTACTACTTGGCCATATAGGATATTATAGGAAATTCATAAGATACTACTCAGATTAGACATATCCATTGGAAGAACTATTAAGAGAATATTAGGAGTTTGACTGGACAAAGAAATGCAATATATCATTTGAAACACTAAAAAGGAAGCTAGTCAAAGCACCCATTCTAAGATTCCCAAACTGGTCGACCAAATTCCATGTACACATCGACACATCAGGCCTAGCAATAGGAGCAATCCTAACTCAACCAGGGGATGACAGAATGGACTACCCTATAGTTTACAGCAGCAGAAAATTAAATAAAGAAGAAAGAAACTACTCAACAACAAAGAGAGAAGCATTAGGAATGGTTTTTGCACTGTAGAAATATCGGCATTACCTACTAGCCAATCCATTTTTCTTTTATACTGACCACCAAGCACTAAAATACCTCGTAAATAAGCCCTTACACAATGGGATAATTTGTCAATGGCTACTTCTATTCCAAGAATTCAAATTCGAAGTCGTTGTCAGACCAAGGAAGTTAAATGTCGGTCTCGACCACTTATCACGAATCGACACATGAGAGGAACTGAGAGGAATCAAAGGCAACCTCCCGAATGCACATTTATTTCAAATAGAAGCAGTCCCAGCAGAATTAGAGGAAATAGCTCAATTTTTAGAAAATGGACAAGCACCATAAGGCATAAGCACAAAGAAGAAACAAATATTAGCCATGAAAGCTGCACCATATAGCCTCATAAATGAATTCTTATATAAAATGGGATTGGATGACATCCTCAGAAGATGTGTACTAGAACATGAAAGAAATAATATTATGTGTGAAGCACATTATGGACCAGTGGGAGGACATTCTCAAGTAGATACAACTACCAAGAAATCCAACAATCAGGGCTATGGTGGCTGACACTTCACAAAGACTGTAAAGAGTTTGTAAGCCAATGTGACAAATTTCAACGATTGGGATGACCTTTGCCTAGTACAGAAATGCCCTTGATATCAGTAAACCTGAGTTTGACATTTGAAATTTGGGCCATTGACTTCATAGGGCCATTTCCCATACCAGCAAAAAGAAAAGTTGCACGGTACATAATAACTGCAGTAGAGTATGTAACCAAGTGGGAAGAAGTAGAACCATTCGAGACATGTTCCAGTGAGATAGCTACTAAATTTATCTACCAAAATATAATTACTAGATTTGGATGCCCAATAACTCTAATTAGTGACCAAGGGTCACACTTTATTAATAAAACCATTAAAGCACTGACAGATCAGTTCTAAATTGACTATCGACGTAGTACATCCTATCACCCTTAGTCGAATGGAGCAATTGAGGCATTTAACAAAACATTAACAAAAGGCCTAAAAAAATATGTAACACCGACAAAGAAGACTGGGACGAAAAGATACCTGTAGTACTATGGGCTTACAGAACATCATACAAGCTCTCGACAGACCAAACACCGTTTTGACTAGTCTATGGACAAGAAGCAGTCATTCAACTACATTTTTTACAACAAACACCTATTGTAACAGAAATTTTACATGTCGATGTCGAACAGGGAAGCAAGGACTAACTGATGTAATTAAGCAAACTAGAAGAACACCGACTGATTGCTTTACAACACCAAGAAATCTAAAAGCAACAATAGAAGGCATGGCACGATCGTAATATCAAAAACAAAAACCTGTCGGTAGGGGTCCTTGCCCTACTATACAATAGTCGAGTAAAAGGAAAACCCAAAAATATACATACATAATGGATGGGACCCTACGTTGTCGAAGAGATTCATGCCAACGTATTAGTCCGACTAAGGACGTTACAAGGCATAGTATTTCGAAAACTTATTAATGGTGCCCGACTAAAGCAGTACAAAAATTAAAACAAGTCTAAATAATAATAATAATAATAATAATAATAATAATAACGACCATAACGGTTAGATAAAAACTATAAAAATATGAAAAAAAAACTAAAATAAAACAAAACAGAACCAACACCCATAAACCAGGATGACAGGAAATCAATGCTTACACAGTCGACATCACAACCATCAACATACCACCATCGACCATTCGCATGATTGACATCGACCAACGACCCTGAAGGTCACATCACGCCTTCATGACTACGAGCACCAAAATCAAATCGTCATTAATGCAAACTCAAGTGACCATGTTGGACCATCACTTCTGCCATCAATACACCCATCGACAGAAACGTCAAACGCCTTCACCTATAAATACTGGACCAAAAAATAATCAGTTACAGTATTTTGAACAAAGAGAGCAATTCAGCAAGCAGAAAACTGAGAACCGAGAATCCCTAAGTAAATTCAAACAAAGAACTGATAAAATGGAACCAAAACAAACTAGAGCCACAACAAAGACTAAGGAATTACAATCTGTTGAAACCCCATTAATGAGGAGGTTAAGAAACATAAAGAATGCCAAGGTCCAAGAGACCTCATGGGAGAAAACATGGGCCGAGATCAAGGAATGGACCTATGTCGACAAGAAACCAACCCAAGCCACAAAGAAGGTAAACCGCAGCTCTATCATAAACTACATGAACACACCATTCATGGCAAGTTTTGGTGGAACAAAAGAAACGGCAGTGAAGTTCATTATCAGCCAGTACCACAACGGTAGATTATACTTCGACAAGCCAGTCGAGATCTCTGGAAAAGTGATATATAAACTGACTAGTCTATCCAACCAAGGTGACCCAGTACCAGTCAGCATCAAAGAAGGGCTGGTAGAGTGACTAACTAGAACACCATCGAGAAAGAACTCAAAAGGGCTAATGATTAGCCAGATACAAGCCCGGATGCCACAAATTGTGGCTAAAATCATAGCAACAGGGCTTACACCCATAGGTCGGGGAAGCGACCTAAAACTAGATATGCTAGAGGTAGTAGATATGATTGCTGACACTGGAAAAGTCTACAGATGGCCTTAGTATGTCACCGACATGCTCAAAGACATCTGTGAGAAATGACAAAAGTCAGGAGGGATCATAACGTTCCCCTCACTGATAATATGGATAACAATGTATTACTTGTGCCCATTCAGGGACAAGTAGTTCCAAGAACCCACAAAATTTCACATGTGGAGGTTCAAACCATTTGCACAGACAGGAACAATGAAAGAACTGGAAAATGGAAAAGTACTGTTGGAAACTGGTTCCAACAACTGAAACTTCAGACAACCAGATAGAGGGTACCGCAGAACATCTGACGAAGTCTTCCAAAAACCACACACATACAATTGGAGCTTAACCATACTACAGTTTGGTATATGCAGGGTTCCAAGACAAAATCAAAGACTCTTGACTACTATCCAATAGTCGAAGAGATATTCTTTGAGTTAGCCCGATAGTCTGGCACAAAACTGTCGATACCAACAAAAGCCGAAGAAACAACCCTGGCGATAGAAGAACCACTAACATACCAAGAAAAAGAAGAATATTATGAACTCTGACTACACATCAGCACATTTGTGTCGGAGAAAACACCAGCAAAGGAAACCAGTCGACTACAAATCACAATCATACCACCAACATCCCAAAAAGGAAGGACACAGATAGAACAATAGGTAACCAATCTAGCTGAGAAAAGCGTCAGCCTAGCTCAACAAAAGGAGGGAGAAAAAGGACCAGAGGATGACATGGAAACTGAAAACCCTGAATATGCTATAAACAAAGAAAACATCAGCAAGCTATCAAAGGAGATAGCAGCCTCAAGAAAGAAGAGAACACTTCAGGAACAAGGGAAGGGGAAGCGCAAGATTATCATCGCAGAATAATCAGAAGATGAAGATGAATTAGCAACCACGGTCATTGACATCATAGAATATGTCGTAGTAAAAAAAGTTTCAATTGAGACACAATTCCAAAGATTTGTCGAAGCAAAAGCACAACAAGGTCGGTCGAAAAAGGTAAAAAGTACAAATACCTCAACGGCTGAAAATGTTGTTGATTTAGTGTCTACACCTCCACCCCCATCTCCGACCCAGATCACACACGAATAAATTCCAAAGCTACCCTCAATAATCCCAGTCGACATATGCAAAAAAACTATGCCAAAAACCCTGAAGGTGAGGTTCGACCAAGATATATATTTCCAGGAATACATTGAAAAACTGCCTGAGCTACTTACCTCTATCCAGAAGATCACCACCACATGTCCTCTGTTTTAAACTGGTGGATCTAGATAGCTCGTTCCTGGCCAAAAACCCCAGAAGACGAGGTCTGTGGGAATTTTGAAATCAACATTTGTGAGGAACCCTGATAAGACAGCTGAAGTTGTTGCAAGTTGAACTACATCCCTCACCCCAACTGACATCGCAACCCTTCCACCCTACAATGAACCAGCAAGAGATGGGGAAGAAGAGAACATGGAAGAAATCAATCAATAAATTGATGACCTATTCTACGACATCCCAGAGGATTCACCCCCACAAATCGAGGACCCGACACCTGACCACATCCCCACCACTCCAATCACACCCAACCATTCACCATCACCACCACTACCCCCCAACTCAGAATCTGCAACTAAACCACCTTTACCACAATCATCAGTACCAACAACGTCTGTATCTAAATCCTCTGCACAAAATCCACCAAATGCACACCCAGCTGCAAAACTCATCCCACAAACCCAACCAAAAGTCCCACCAACTGTTGCAGACCAGCAACCAGACAATACTCTGCCGAAAAACCAACCACTGGGAATTCTAAACCCTACAGATGCACAAGAAGAACAACATAAGCATAAAAGGAAGAGAGATAGAAAGAAGGACCACAAAAAATCACAAACAACAATGGTCCACCTTAGCCATCTTGGGTTGACCACTGCAGTCGACGCAACAAATCTGAAGGATGGAGAGTTAGGACAACTCTTGGAAACTCTGGCTATCGAAGCAAAAACAAGAAGCCAGACTATATCAAGGAGCTTGACGATACTAAAAGAGAACAAGTTGAGTTCCTAATAAAATGCAGAGACTTAGCACAATTGGTAGTACCGGGAGCAATGGAGGCCGACACCGACAAGCCACTGGAAAAGGCTTATCAACTATTTGAAAGCATGGTGTCGACCCTACATATACAAATGCAAAATACAAGAGAAGAGAAAAAATAATAAATATCTATACTACTTATGCAGTAGCATGCAACCTTCTCTGAAGCTTACAAAGTGCTTCAAGATCACATGGAGTCTGTCATAACAGAAGGGGTACTACAAGACTGGCCTACTTTTTACGGGCAAGTCTTCCAATAGACCCAACAGACTCGAAAAGAAATTCAAGCATTGGAGAAGAGAAAGAGAACAGAAGAAGCATTGAGAAGCATAGGAGAAAATCAAATTGTGCTTGAAACAACCAAACTGCAGAAGCTCGAGCGATAAGCACACCAGTGGGTACAGTAGGCACTCCCAAGCTTGGACAAATTAGACACCATCTGTCCACAGATGAAAAGACTCCTGGAGACAGTAGAAGAGAAAGACCCATTTATGGATCTTGACATGGAAAGGATAGAAAACCTTTCCATTGAGGAGAAGATGTCGATGCTATCAATCCTTACAACATTAACCATCGACATCCAGAAAGTACTGCAAAATTGGACAGAATTCCAACATCAGCTAGTCGTGACAGCAGAAGAAATTGTTGAAGTATGTGTACAGAAAAGACCAACTATTCGACTTCACAGCCCATAAAAGACAAACAAAGGAATAACTACTTTAGACAGGAAAAGAATTTTTGAGTACCTCCCTTGTTTCTTTGGGACGAATAATAGTTTTGTTCGTGGGGGAGATGTTGGAGGAGCTAGTAGGTAAGCTGACTAATTAGAGATTAGGTCAGCCACATAAGGTCGTGTCAGTTGACCGAACCGACAGGTAGTTTTTTGTAACTGTTTGTAAATCATATATATTAGGCTATTGAGCCAGATGAGAACTGGGTTCATTTATGTGTTTGTATGGACCCCTTTTCTATAATATAATCTGTTATTCCACATCTATGTTCTTGTCTCTTGTCTTTGATATGTCTGTATGCTTTTAATGGGTATTATTGGTAACCCTCTGTGATCCGTGAGATTACAACAATGATCCAGTAGTGATGATCCAGATCGAGTGATGATCTAGATCCAGTGATGATGATCCAGTGGTGATGATACAAATCGAGTGGTGATCCAGATCCAATGATGATCTAGATCCAGTGATGATGATCCAGATCCAGTGATGATGATCTAGATCGAGTGATGATCCAGATCCAGTGATGATGATCCAGATCGAGTGATGATATAGATCCAGATGAAGATGACTTGAAAGTGAATATGACGAGAACTCAATGATGATCTAGATGATACAGAGAAGAAGACTTGTGCTAATAAATTGTGTCAAGAGAATACCTTCCTAGTTAAGAGGGAGTGTTGATGTATTTGTAACTTCAGAATGTATTCACTTGTATATCTTATGTATTGTACCCTGCTTATGTATTGTTACCTTAATGTTTATACTAGAAAGTGTCTGTAATGTATTTGATTCATGTCATGCCCCGATGTTCCTATCGGGAGATTCAATAATGTAAACAAGTCATGTAAAGTCATTGTGGGTAACCCTCCTATTGATCAAGGGTTAAAGTCCCCATAGTTTTGGGGTACTAGGGTTATTAGACTCTCCTAGATATGTCGGCTCTAGTAAGTAATTGTTAAGTGGGGCTGACATGTTAAAGTGGACATTAAGTGAAAAAAAGAATGTAAATAGAGAGTGAGCCTCTCTATTTATCACACACACACTCACTCATTCAGGATCATGAGTGAGAGAGAATTTGTTTGGACAATAAAGAGACTACTGCTATCGGGAGATCATCTTTATGTTTTCGGGTTTTACTTTTGGTGCTGATTCTATCTTTGAGGAAGTTGCGGGGTTTTATCCTTTATGGTTTCCCCGAGGAAAATTCTTTGTGTCTCTTGTCTCTTGTGTTTATTGTTGTGCATGTTATTCTCTTAGTTAAATATCCTAAGATCATAATGCTAGCTTGAATGCTAAAAATATAACAACATCATCACCATCATCATCATCAACATCATCAACATCACCACCATCATCATCACCACCATCATCATCACCATCATCATCATCCTCATCCTCATCATCATCATCATCATAAACATATTCATCTTCATCTTCATCTTCATCATCATCATCATCTTCATCATCATCATCATCATCATCATCAACATCAACATCATCAACATTATCATCACCATTGTCGTCGTCATCATCATCATCGTCATCATCATCATACACACACAGAAATCCCTATGTCAGACCTTACCACTTGCACCCCCTACCCTATCTCTATGGCACACACACACAAATCCTTGTGTCAGACCTTACCACTAGCACCCCTTAACCTATCTCTCTGACACACACACACACACATTCGTATGTCTCCCACTACCACTAACACCCCCTAACCTATCTCTCTTTCACACACACATATCCCCATGTATCCCCTTATTACATATCCCTAGAGTTGTAAAACAATATAGCTAGGTTGAAAAAAGGGGGGATGTTAAGGCGTAAAGACTAAGGGAGTGATTTTTAATTTCCCCTAAACCTTGAATGATCCCTTAGCTGTGCAACTACCTTCTTAAATGATCCAAAATTCTATTAGAGTAAAACGCGCACACGTTTTATGTATCCAAAACGCGCCCCTGTTTTAGTTAACAATAACACATGCGCATTTATCCTCAGTATAAACAGTAGCAACCATTGTCCAGGAAACACTCTAAACACATTTTCATAGGTTTGACAGTCCACATGCAAATTCAGGTTACAGATAGTGCATGAACATTATCTTCTTCACCATATTTTCACACAATCTTGTTTTTTGAATCGAGCATCTCCACCACAAGTTTCTAAGTATTGCTTGGAGCATGGTATACATTGAGGAGCAAGAAATAAAGAATGAATTGAGCAAGAAAGAATCCATTAATTGAGCAAGGAGCCACATAGAGCATCTCCACCATTTTTTTTCTTGCAATTGAGGAGCTAGCAAATGAAACATTAATGTGGTCATCGTGGTGGAGTATTTAGACACAATTGAGAAAGAAAGAAACCAAGTTTAGAGAATTTCCCCCTTGAGAAGCACCATACAGCATTTCTTCCATTTTTTTTCTTGTAATTGAGGAGCTAGCAAAGGCAATGTATTCTTCCCAATGTTCCCCCTAGATCAAGAGTATGTAGACACAATTGCTCAAGATATTTACCAAGTTTGGGAAATTTCCCATTGAAGATCACCATAGAGCATCTCTACAATTGTTTCTTGGAATTGAGATGCTAGCAAAGGCAACATTCTTCCCAATCTTCCCCTTATCTTGAGTATCTAGACACAATTGAGCAAGAAAGAAACCAAGCCTGGGTAGTTTCCCATTGAGGAGCTAGCAAAGGAAACCATATATATCATTGATCAATGTGGTCATGGGAAACTCACGCAATCAAGGAAGAAAATTAGCAAGGAAGTGGATACCCAATGAAATTCTTGAAGAAATTAGAGAGAAGAAAAGAAATGACATGACCAATCGAAGACGCTCTATGCACACTCAACCAATTCCAGTTGTTGAGGATGCCACAGTTCTTCCTACCAATCCACATCAAGAAATACAAAAGCATTCACTTGAGGGGTCTTCAGTCACCATATCAGTAGAAGAACAAGCATTGCATGCAAACTAGGGTTTTGCTCAATAAGTGAATGTGAAATTTTTGCACATGGGGGTCAACTTCACATATTGCTTGACTGTGAAGGTGTGCCTATAGTTCCCACATAACACATGCCTAAACATGCTTGCACAACCTACCGGAATCCCTTTTTGATGCACGGTTTCCATTCTATGCCCCAGGTAGGGATTCAACAGGTATCCCTAAAATCCTATAGGAGGTGGGATTCAACATGCCATATAATGATGACCATTGCTCAGATCGACAAACCATTGGGTCTGTTGGATTCAGGACATCAAGATAGTGCTACAGTGGCCCTCTAATCTAGGTCCATGGACAAGGAATCATTTTTTTGGTCAATTTTAGAAACTAGGGTTTTTCTCAGTAAGTAAATGTCCAATTTCTACACATAGGGGTCGGCTTTGGAAATTCCTTGACAGTGAATGTGCGGCTAGAATTCCCACATGGAACATACCTAAACATGCTTGCACAACCCACTGAAAGCCCTTTTTGATGCAGAGTTTCCATTCTATGCCCCGGATAGGGATTCAACAGGTGTCCCTGAAAGCTTGTAGGAGGTGGGATTCAACGTTCCATAGATTGATGATTATTTCTTGGATCGATAAACCGTCAGCTCTGCTGGACTCAGGACATCAGGATAGTGCTATAGTGGCCCTCTACTCTGGTTCCATGGACAAGGGATCATTTTTTTTTGTCAATTTTGGAAACTAGGGTTTTTCTCAGTAAGTGAATGTGAAATTTTTGCACATAGAGGTCATCTTGAAGGTGATTGTAGATCTTCCCCTCTTCAAAAAATACTTGTTTCAAACTATTATTCCATGTGCAGTTGTCGAGAATTATGATACCTATTGTGAGGTGTTGATCAAGACTTATTTCCCATCATTGTCAAGCAATAAATATTCTTTGCTTTTGTTTTCATCAAGGCGAAAGTAGTTGTCAATTTCTATGTGGAGGTGAATTGATCTTAGGGTCTCATATCATTTGTGGGACTGGAAACTCGAAAGAAGGTTGTTTTCCATATTAAGTTAGCTAGGTCATCCAAGAGATGTGAGAATTTGTACAATGAAATGCAGGAGGAGACAATGCCATTGCATCAGTAACCATGTAATGGAACATGTTTATGTTTAGAAACAAGTGGCCAACCTATTACGCCATTATTACAAAATATATATATCTTCATGCTACGAATGCTTCGAATAATACTCCATAAACATGAATTTATAAAACAAGATTCAGAATAGTACTTCTCTAATCAATTTAAACTATAATAAAATCACACATAGCTTTCATCTCTTTCAAAGTTGTTACTCGAGGCCATAGATCAAATGCCATGTACATTAACAAAATGATAAAATAATGTGCGGGACATACATAATGTGCAGGATATAGTCATAACCATTATTTTGAATCAACCTTATAATACTCGGATACTTTTAGGTTTGATGTGTATCCCATGTATTCGTTAGATGAAAGACATCATGCCAAACACTAATTTTATTTATGTAGACCACACAGGTGCATCACTTAGGTGTGTCAACTTCATGCATCCTTTAAAAGTTTGTTAGGTTGTTATGTGGGTAATGTGCTTTTGTATTCCAACTAGTTGGATCAATTGCTTAGCTGTGATGGGTGTTTATGTGTATTAGGTATGTTCCATCTTTGTGAATACAATTTAACATTGTTAATATAACATTGTATATGCAATTGGATCATGGTAAAAAACATTTAAAATGTAAATTATTGTCACTACGTAATATTGTAATTGTGCATTGTTCTCAAATTTATAACTGATATCTCCATGCAATCATAAAATCTATAAAAACTGGGAACATTACACATAGAAACATTCTTGGCCACATGTGTATAATCACACTTAAAAGACTGAACCATGAAGATCTCAAGAGCCTTGATATGAAATATTTTTTATATCATGAAAGTAATAATACAAAAATAGAAGGCCCATCTATGGCCTGTCAATGTACATGTATCAAAAACATATTTGATGTACATGTGCAAACAAAAGTACATATGTGCTGGACCACACCCCTATACTATAATTCTAGATTGTACATAAAAATACATATTTGGCTTGGACTAACACATCAAAAATCTAACTTTCTCTTGTTTTCCCGAACCCTGATGCTTTTCGCCTATGTCTATGACCACTATGCATCTCTGGCGACTGCAAATCAATGACAATATTTCTTGATCAGGTAATTGAACTAGTACTGTCCAGCAATAACAAAGTTTGAAAATTTAAAATATGACTCAATTGTAAATAAAACAAAGACTCACTGCATCTGTCAGGGGTATAGGTTCCTTTGGTGTTGAGGGTATAGGTTCCTATGGTGTCCTCCTCCTTCCAGAGAGTCTCTCTGCAATGCTTCTCTACGAATAAAAAAAAATATGTCAATTATCTCAAGAATTATCAACATGTACATGAATGAGAAAGTACTAATCAATTATGTTAAAAATGAGCATCTCACTGAAAAAACCATTTGTAGGGGATTACGTTGGGACTCTTTAGTTGTAAGAGGAGTTGTAGGTTGAACATCAACCTCAGTTGCATGCACTAATGGACCAGGGTGTGGCTACATTCACCAAATGATAAAATACTTAGACATCATGCATGTCCATAAAAAATACAAATGAAATGTACAATTACAAATATTCAAGTAGATGTACCTCAGCGTGAATTATCCCTATTGTAGATGCAGCATTGACCGCAACATCAACAATCCCACTAAGGTCTGGCACGGATGACTCTACATCCTGATGCTATAAACATGAAAAAATAACATTAAGAAAAACTACTTGTGAAGTGAATTCATAGCTAACCAACAATTGCCATTGGAAGTGTGTACATTACCGTGGGATGAGTAGGTTGATCCTCATGCACACCTTCTTTGTTCAAGGAAGAGGGTCGTCTGTTGTAAACAACCCCCTTATCTATGTTTGGACTATAGAATATCCAAACCAAAGAGCTGGTGCAGGGATCTATGATGATGTCTGCAGTCATAAATTGTTACCATAGTTAGATATGGAGTTGAATGGATGGAGTAATATGTACTAAAAAACTAACATGTTGTAATATACTTACCCGTGCCTAGAGCATATCTCCCCCATGGGAGTGACCGCTTTCATCAATTTATTTTCCCTCTCAGATGCTAATAGCATTTGCAAGTTTCAAAATTATAAATATTAGCGATCTATAAAGGAGTGTACAGTAAGAAATTTAAATAATTCAAACAAGATTCGGTCATAACCCATGTACTAACATTCTTCAAGTAATCGTAAATTCCACCTTGGACTATGTCATTGATATCAACGTCTCCAGCATCACGTTCTAAGTGGGGTTCCTGCAACTTCAAAAATTGTAAATATTAGACAATTTAATAAATTAATCAAGACTAACACATGCATTAAAAAAATGATATGTATTAACAAGATGACAAATGTTTAAATATTACCTCAATGGTGGTTGTTTGGGTCTCAGGTACAACCACATCAGGTGTAATACCACCCCCGTGAGTGGCATCAATCTCCTGCAAGAGTAAATAATGCATATATTATGAATATTTTAATATGTTACATATAGTATGGAAAAATTAAAAATTGAACAATAACAGAGTTTTAAAACAATGTCCTTACCTGACCACCAGTCATCGTAGTGGTACCATGTCTTGGTCTAGGACCATAAAAGGGTCCCCCACACGATGTGTAGATGTGTGGCTCACTCTGAGGCACATGGGATGTCGGTCTATCCCCACCAATAGATGTCCCTCCACCACCAGAAGCTGGTGGTTGTACACCAGCAGAGGAAGAGGGTGCTCTCTGGTTAATAGTGGTTGTGTGTTGAGAGACCATCTTAGCTAGAGTAAAAAATGCCTCCTATGTTTGGGAAACCATGTCATGTGCAGTAGGGATGTCTTCCCTCAGTAGTTGGACATGGGGTGTAGGTACTTGTGGATTGGCATCTCTATGCCTAGAATTGGGTCGGTGTTGGGGCATCCCCCTACCAACTCCATGGAATCCCAACATATCAAAATAGTTGACATGTTTCCCCATCACAAACTATGCATACAATTTTTGGAGGAAGTACAACGGTACTTCCCTATTGTTGTGAGGGGGAATGTAAAAAACCATGTACCACCTATCCATCCAATTGTCTTTGATGGGTGGAAAGGTGCACCACTCATTAGAAATATGTGGCATGTTGATCTTCGAAATGTCATCCTTCCCAGGAAGTCTAAACAATGAATACATGTGTTGTTTTGTTATTTTGAGTTTTTCTACCTCATTGTAACTTAAACCATCAACATTTTGTTGTATTTTCCTCTCCCTGTAAGATGTGATGCTATATAAAGCATCATTCGATATTGTGATCGTATCAACAATATACAACAAAGAATCTGACAAGGAGCGGAGGAGCTCATCTCCACCCCTCCAAGCAGAACCAATCTCTCTCAAATAGGCAATAACCCTCAGTATCTCCACATTGTTATCCATAGTAGCCACTGCAATCATAAATACAATTATAATATCATTAGAAATATAGACACATGATATAATGACATCACTGTATAACTAATGTACGGAAAATAACAACATAAACTAAATCTATCATGTAAATTTAAAAATTGATCTTGAATTTTATAGTAAAGAATAAACATTTAACATTTTTTCATTTCATATTTATGTCCCAAATTCAAGTATTAATTCCAAATTTTAAGTATGCATGTGTACATAAACTGTCTTGAGTGCATATGTTGATTGCGAAGCTCCTATAGCTTATTTTAAGGCTTGGATTATGAAGTTTCGTCGAAATTGTGAGGTGCTGACTATTGCCTTTGCAAGACCAGCTCCTAGATTGCAGGTAGAGGCAACAACTATACCCTAGAATATGTGGCATAATGTGTTGTTGATGAATAAAATCCCAGCATAGGAAACGATTTTGTTAGATATGTAATTATTTGTTGTAGCATGACGGTTTTTGGACTCCAAAATCTATTTAGGAGATCTTTATGGATTTTATGGTTGCAAGGGTTCCACTGCATTATATCATGTATGATAGTATGTGATTGGCATGTTTAATCAAACACATCAACCTACCTATGTATCTTCACGTTCATAGTGTCTATTGTTGAACTTTGTTTTCTTGACCTTAACCAAAAGGTACCCTTCGTTCAAGACGAAATATTTGTTAAAAGCATGGGAAGCTTCTATACCTTATTTTAACACTTGGATTAGGAAGTTTCATCAAAACTATAAGGTGTTCATTAATGTTCTTGGAAGACTAACTTCGATATTCATTAGAGGAAATTTGGGGCCTAAAATGGGCCTTATAAGAAAACATGCCAAAATAAGTTTTTGTGACTTGGAATTCAAGAACCAATAGAATTTCAATAAAATAAGTCAACCATAATGGTTGAATTGACATATTTGTCATTAAAAAAATCTACTTTTTTTGTTCGTATTTTCGACATATCTCATTGTGTTTTTACTCAAATTTCGATCAGGAGAGATTGTTGGATGCGTAATTTGATTCCGCATCCAACGAGTACCCACACTGCATACTTTTGACGGACCCCACTACCCCAAAAACAAGAAATACCTAGAAAAATGTGATGATGATGTCATCGTCACGTTTTTCCAGGCATTTCTTGTTTTTGGGGTAGCGGGGTCCATCAAAAGTATGTAGTGTGGGTACTCGTTGGATGCAGAATCAAATTCCACATCCAACAAGCTCTCCCGATCGAAATTTGAGTAAAAACACAAGGAGATATGTCGAAAATACAAACACAAAAAGTAGTTTTTTTATTTCTTCCTCCAAAATTAATCAATATTATTTTATTATTTTAACTATTATTTTATTATTTTCCATAGGAGGCCCATTTTAGACCCCAAAATTCCTCTAATTTCGGATAGAGTTAAGGGATTTACCATGTTTGTTTATGTATTTTAGGGGAATATATGAATTCTACATGATTTTTTTTTATTTGTATGCAAGCTTGCAACATAATTGACAAACTTTGCATATTTGTTAATTTTGGTTTGGATTCACAATGATGCTTGTGAATATACATATTTGAAAATAGTGAAGTTTGTTTGCTTTTTATGAGTTAAATGGGGTTTTGGTTTACATTGGGCATGTAAATTACTTATGCAAACTTGCAATGTGCTTGACAAACTTTGCATATTTGTGAATTTGGGTATGGTTTCACAAGGATGCTTGTGAATATGCATATGGAAATAATGAAATTCATTTGTTTTTTGAGTTAATTGGGGTTTTGGTTTCCATTGGGCATGGGAATTTTGGCTATGAATTTTGGTAAATAATCAAAATATTTAATTTTTATGATTAAATTGGGGATTTGGTTTCCATTGGCCAATTACATTGGGTTTTTTGTTTCCATTAGCCAATTCCATTGGGGTTTTTGTTTCCATTGGCCATAATTTAATTTATTTTGGTTTAATTTTTCAATTTAGGGAAAATAAATTGATGAACAAAGAGAAAAAAACATGAAAATAAATGAGGAAAATACCTCACAAATAGGAGGTTGATCCAAAGGTGGAGGTGGATGGCTTTGGCACACCCAAAAACATATTCACCCAGTCGAGGTTTGCTCCAACGAACTCCAATAGCCGTGCGGTGTGGCGAAAAAGACGCACTCGACCTATTTTTTTTTTAAATAGGCTTTCTAAAACGCGTGCCCAATTTTGTTCACTAAAATGGATGCACAATTTTCTTGAATAAAATGGAAGCACAATTTGCTTAAATAAAATGGAGGCGCGACTTGGTTTACTATCCTAATTGGCATGCCTATTGACAGCCTTGGGACTAGGCTTGGTAGGTTCAGGATTGCTTGGGATGATTTCTTTTTTTTGGATCAAGAGTGATTGACTTCACTCCACCATTGCATCTAAAAGGTCCCTTAACTTCTTGCACACACCAATATACACTAGGCTTGACATGTAGATTTTGATATTCTAACAGAATTTGAATTCCAAAGAGGAATAATTGACACAATTTGTTTTGATAGAGAAAACACATATAATGGAGCTTGTTCTCAACATATGGAAAGCTCCAGCTATTTTTCCAGGGAATATAGAGAGGTAGGAGATTCTACTAACTTTGAAGCTAATCAAGTCAGGGAAAATGTGAGAGTGGATAAGAGTTGGATATTCTCAACAAAGAATACCTTGAATTCTTTGTAGAAAGAATCTAAGGCCTTAATTATTGCTTTTAGATTATCCGCCACAAAAGATCCAACTGGTTCACTACATTAAAAAGAAGGTCATTTGGTACAACAAATTTTTTTAGCTTCAATAAAGGAAATAAAGCAAACCAGATTGAGCGAGACGATACAACATGCAGTGGTCAAAATAATTCCAAGTACAACCCACTAAATTTTAAAAGGTTAACCCTTACTAAGGAGGCACTCGACAAAGTGAACTACAACTCAAAAATGATCAAGTTAGACTTTGAATTTGTGATATTGTACGATGGAATTTGTTTGAAGAATCAAACTTTCATAACATTTGTGTGGATCATTCAAGCAATGGATTCCTAAGAGAAAGGGCCACTTCCTTGGAACATCAAATCAATTTTTTTGGAGATGTTATGCTTGGGCTCAATTTATCTTTGAAGACTGAGAATTCATCGTGTGAGATATAGATTACTTGTATTTCCATTTTTGAAAACCATTGCTCATAATTGTCTTCCTTTCATTGCTCATAGATAATAAACATACAATTCATGGTATTGGATACATGCTTTCTTGTTGTTATATCTATGACATGAAATCACCATTACAATGACAATTAATTATCTAATCATAACAAGAATTTCAAGTGTTGTGAATGACTAAAGTATATATTATAGAAAGAATCACAACAATCTATTTTCCATTATATGCTCATAACAAGAATTTCAAGTGTTGTGAATTATTAAAGTATATATTATAAAAAGAGTCACAATGATCCATTCCGAACAGTAAAATATATAAAATATATAGGCATTTCCAATATCTAAAATCATGTTTAGATTTAAATTATAAGAATGTTTAATTTATGATAAATCAATATGGTTTACCATTTTTTACACAATTTTTTAATTAATAAGAACTGGAAATCTGCAGAGTAGGTTTTTTCCTCAACATCGTTTCAAACACTAAACTGGGTTCAAGCTCAAACAATGCACTCATTGCGAATTTATACCAATGATTAAGGTCATCCTTACTCAATGATATTGAATTTGAGAGGAGGTAGGTTTAATTTTGATGGCATGGACAACAGGTTTCCAAGCTTTTTTTAACTTTAGACCATCATCCCTGTTTAGGTTGTTCACATGTTTTTCAATCTCAAGAGCTTCCCTAATTTTTCTTTTATAATAGTGAGGGGTGGTTGCCAAAATCTTCGTAATGATTAACCCTACCTCCTCTTGAATTCAATTTGAGTAAGGTCGACCTTAATCATTGGTATGAATTCACAATGAGTGCATTGTGTGTGTGTGTGTGTGTGTGTCAGCTCACTAAGAGGGGAGTCGTTTGAGCTAAAAGTCTCCTCATGATGAACCCAGTTTATGGTTTGACACGACCTTGAGGAAAACACATACTCCGTAGCTTTCTAGTTCTTATTAATAAATCAATATGTTAGAAGATGTAATGTTAAGTCTTAGTGAGTGATATTTTCTATTAACATTAAATAATGGGTAATTTTGCTTTGTAGTCGTGACATGCATATTAGTTACTCATGTTTTGTCATGTGCATATTCATATCTATGGATACACTGGAGTATTTGGTATAATATAATATCTTCATCATATGAAGATAGAATGAGGGACCATGGATTTTAGATGATGTGATAGTTTCACATAATAACGTAATATGAAGATGTTGTCATGTTGCTTTTAAAGTTAATGAATAATGAAATAAATTACTTTGTATATGAGAAATAAACTAGACATGACAAATTTATTGAAGGAAAATATACGCACATGACAAGGTAAATTATGTTATAAGGAATCCTCAACAATTTAAAACCCAAATTTGATTCATAAGGAAAATTGATCATCCATTTTAGTAAAACCAAATTAAAATTGGTAAAAATAGTAAAAGTGTTGATTTTGTGGATTGATTACTTGTACATAAAGAAGGAGATGTCTATGTTTTAATCCCAATTATGATTGTAGAAATGAATTCAACACCCTCAAAAACCCTGGGACACCCAAAATTCCAAAACTTACAAATGTTGGTGCCGAAAAAATCAGCCCAAATCTTAGAATTTTTGGACTATGCCCATAAAGAATAGTTGTGAAATTTTAAAACATATATTTTATAACTAATGGTGTTGTGTCCTTATACGCTTGAAATTAATATGGCACGCATATTAACATACATCTATGTGGTGCTTATAAACATATTGGCATGTATTTCTTTGAGTCAATTTAAGGTGTTTCATTTTTTTCAATTTCAAATTCATTTTTCTAAAATTATATATATATTTGATTTATAAAATATTTGATAATTATTTTGAATAAAATTTTATAGAAAATATTTCTTTTTTTTCCATTTAAAAACTTATTAACATGGAATATATAAGTTTATATCTTTCTCTAACATATAAATTCTAAAATTTTAAATCTTTTCATTGCTATAATTTAAAAATTATATTATTTAAGAATTAATTAAAACTATGTTTAAATTAAATAACTTAAAATTACACATCATAATGGTACAAAATCATTCATAAGGTATTCTTCCTTATGAATAGTTGCCATTTCAAACTTTAATAAAACTATTACATAAACAACACTATAGTTTCAAACTTTTAATAAAACTATTACATAAACAACACTATAGTGTTATATATCCATAGCTCATTTTTTTTTTCAAAAGATTATACCATCGTGTATAAATAAAAGCTACCAAGTGCACGAGCTAACTAGTGGAAAATTCCTCAGACATCGATTTATCTTTTGGAAGATCAAAGGTTGATGAATATAGATGAAACCATTTTTTAAATATCCTAGCACCTTTACATTTAGTACCAACCTTAGAATTCATGGGAGCATTTTGATCGGTAGCTCAACTTGTACTCCATTTGACAATTCCAACCTTAGAAATCCTGGGAGCAATTTGATCGGTAGCTCAACTTCTACTGCATTTGGCAATTCCAATTTTAGTATTCCACGGTGTAATTTGACGGTCAATGAAAAAGAAAACGATCTATCCTACCCCTTGTTACATAGGTAGGTTCATATTTTCTGTTTAAAAAATGGTAAGTTTATATATTCGTTTGCTCATGAACATCATAAACACTCGATGATTCTTGAAATTAAGCTATAATTAACTTGAAATATGGTGATTGTAATTTTTGCATGTTTCTAATTATAAGCGGTAGACTCATGGGCCTCAGGCTGCATGTTATGAGCTTGGTCTTTTTTTTAAGTATGTATTTACAGGAGTTTAGGGATTTAGGTATTTGACTTGGTTATGACTTTAAATGTTTTAATTATTATTATTATAAACAAAAAAACATTGATACATAAGAGTTGTTTTGTAGAGTTAGAATATCATCCAAGGTTGTTTTTCATGCTCTTTCTAGCTAGCTTTCCTTTCTTAAGCAATAGGGGGAATGATCGTTGAATTTTCTTTAGTAGCTCAAAAAAGGCAATGACAATTCTATCATTCCCTACTTGCTTTATTTTCTTCAAAAATTCGGCATAAGAAAGAGAAGTTGATTTTTTTGCAAAAACGTGCACATCTTCATCATCTTTCACTACTTCCTTTGAGTTGTGATATGCTTCTTCAGAATCACTCTTTGTTTCCCCTTCCTCCTCCTCTTCTTCAACCTTAATTTAGTCATCCTCTGTTATTACATCTTCTTCCTCTTCTTCTTCAACTCTAACCATTGCAATTTCCTCCTCTTCTTCTTTATATTTCCTTAAAACTACTTTCTCTAATTCCACTTGGGGTTTAGAAGGACTCGTTGTTTTGTTGGAATTTAACTATTCTTGTTTTTCTTCATTGTTTCCCTTTATCTCTTCCTCTAAATTCCTTATCCAAACTTTTAATCTATTTTGGATCAATTGGGAAGATTCATCATGTAGTACCCCAATATGATGTGTTTCCTTTTTCTAAGGGCTTTAATGCATGGAATGAACCCACTTAAAACCTACCTATTGATCAGAAGGGGCAATGCTATTCTTTTTCAAAATGACTATGGATTTTAGCATGATCTTGCTCAAGGTCAAGCCATTGTGTAGACTGCTAAATTGTTTAAGATTTAGGGTAGTTTTTTGAAAAATGTCAATATATATGAAAATGGTTACATTTAAATGGAATTTTCTCGTAGTCTAGGGGTTACTTATAACACCACCCCTTGAGATTGATTTACAAAGATTCCAGAAGACCTATCTCCAATTCAACCTCAACACAAGTTTGAGCACAAGGCCAAATGTTTCCTTTTGATTATGTTTTATCAATATCTGCCTAATTTGTTCCCAATATCCCCGAGGGTGTTTCATCCAAAAAAAAGTAAGGGAAATTAGAGCAATCTAACCCACATAAGGACTTTAGGATATCTCATGTTTTGAATTAAAATTTAGAAACCAAATAAGTTAGATACATGTCCCTTAGAACCAATGAACTATGGTCCAAAATGAAAAATCAAATCCTGAGCTTCCTTATTTGAGAAAAAAAAACAAAATACAATGTATGTGAATTAATTTTTTTTTTTGGTGATGAGGGATATTATATTAGCAATTACACCAGGAGGTGCAAAGGAATGCCAAGAGGATAAAAATATTGAGTATTTCCATAACTGAATGAAGCATCTACAGAAGAATGAGCATTTTTTTCAAGTCATCGGGGAAATCCATTCTCGACTTCCGCTTTCTGCATTGCGGAACACGGAATTCGGAAGTTACAAGTTTAGAATAAAACTTTCTGTATTTCTGACTTCCACTTTCCGTAGTGCGGAATCCGGAAATTGGAAAAGCATTTGTCTCAATTTTTTTTATCTTATTTCCCAAATTCTGCTTTCTGCATTGCGGAATGCAGAAATCAGAACTTTGATTTTTCTTTTCGCAATTTTTGTTTTCATCCGCTTTTCGTTTTCCGCAGTGCAGTTCAAGTGGGATGCGGAACTTCAATATGTTTTTGGGTCGGCTCCTCGACTTAGTTTTTTGGAACTATTAATTTTATGAATTGTGGAAGTTTGACTTTTAGATCCTGCTATTGAATTACCATTTATTTGTAGATTTTAATAAGTGGCTTGGTCACAGAAGCAACCTGCAAAATTGTATGAAAAAACTTCCGAAACGAGAGTTAATGGTTGTATGTGCGGAGAAGACTAGCCGAATAAGCCTCTAGAAACAATCATCTCCCCAGCTGGAACTTCACGTGAAACACATACGATGGACCTGCAGGAGGGTGTTTGTAGGGAAGATTAAAAAGGAGGATTTCCAAGCAACCGGTCGTGAGTTCGAACCCGTGTTACTATAGTACTGCCTCTGTGTGCTGATTTAGATTTTAGATTTTGCAACGATAGATTGAATATAATCGCTTTTAGAGTTTCCTATTTCACTGGCCAAATTGGAATCGTGACTATTTCTAATCATATTTAACATGTGGAATTTTAGTATTATAAGAAACACTTCATAGAATAAGTAATATAATATTAAAACAAATGTATATAGTTATTTTTAAATGTTATTTAAATAACAAGGTCACAATTTTGAACTCCAAAGTTTAAGAAAATATTTAATTTTTATCTAATTTCAAATAATGTTTTTGTGGTTTTTAAAATGAAGTTTAAATGGATAATATTAGTTTTGTATGTGTCATGTCTATCTTTTGATAATGATCTTTCCAAATGCCTTGATATTTGTTCAAGGATGGATCCCTCTCTACATTATTGAAATACCCATATCATAGGTGTCTTGCTCTTTTTATGAGGGAGGTTCCCCGTATGCTCTCGGAGACTAGCCTTGATATTTGTTCAAGTTAATCGACTTAATAACTTTGTAAAATGTGTAATTATTGCTTTCATTTGCACCGATAATAATTTAATTATATATATATATATATATATCCTCAATTAATTATATATATATAGCGTGCTAAAAAATAACAATTTAAGTTCCACAACTCTATTTTTGCATTGCATTGACTTTTTTTCAGCAATTTCGAAATTCCGAAATTTAATAAATTGTCCTTCCGCAGTGGCACGTAATTTTATTACGTAATGGACTGCGGGTTGCAGGAAGGAAAAATGTAAAAGCCTTTGGACCTTCCCGCATTGGATGTAGTAAACAGGCTGACAATCTCTGAGTTTCCTAAATGTAATGTAGTTCAAGAAATTTTCACTAATTACATTAAGTTAAAATTGAATAATCCGAACAATGGTATGAAATGGAATGGAATGGAATAAAAAAGAAGACTCAGCCTTATTGCCATGAAAAGCCTTACCCTTTACTTCTTTACAGACTTTAGCTTCTCCCCCAGGAAATGTGAGTGGTAGAAAATTCTTCACCCTCTTCTTTCACATCTTTGTCCAGTAGCAAACAGAGCTCATTCATACAAAATCAAATATGACAAACCCCAGCAGTACCAACATTATTTTCCCTGAAGAAATATGGTGAAAGTGAGATATTCGTAGCTCAGGACACTTATACCCCTGTGCGCAACTCGAAGTACTTAAATAAGCATGGATGGATGGAAATGAATTTACATGTATTTTTAGCATAAAATTACGGAAAGATAAAGAGATGGATTAAGTAAACCCGCTATCTAGTTTCCAAAATGTAATGCATTTCAAGAACTATATTAAGATCAGACTGAATAATCTGAACAATGCCACCAAATGAAATAAAGAAGACTCGGCCTTATTGCTATGAAAATCCTTACGCTTTACTTCTTTACAGACCTGAACTTCCCAGCAAGAAATACGAGTGATATCCAATTCTTCACCCTCTGCTTTCACGCCATCGTCCTGTTGAACAATGGTGTAATAGAAATACCCCAGCAACACCAGCATTACTAATCAAATATGTAAAACCCCAACAGTACCAGCATTACCGTTTTTCTCTTGCCGGTTGGAAGATAGTGAACTTGAAATAATCGTAGATGAAGACACTTATGCCTCCTATGCGCAACTCTAAGCAGTGAAATACGTTGGGATCTCTGAGTCCGACATTTGCCTCCACCTACACGTTTGGAAACACCACCAACACCACTTATTGATGTGATTATACCTACTGTTTATGATATTAATACTCTTTTCCTTTTTTAAAAGAAAACTGATAGTACGGCGACATTATGTATCGACATATTCACTGGGTCAAAATTGTTGTTGTAAAGAATTGAGGAGACCTGGAATGTAATGTTATTGTTGTTGTAAAGAATTGAGGAGACCTAAAATGTAATATAAGAAAAGGAAAAAAAAATGCACTAAAACCTCTACAGACAACATAGACTTATCACACCAATGTTTAAATATTTCAAAACAAGATTTTGTCATTAGACTTACGTTGTTTCCTAGCTGTTTTTTTTTAACTCATGTGAATGGCTGTCTTTATAGGATTTCTCAAGGCTATAGCGGACTAGCATCATTCCTCTTTGACTTTTGCATTATAAATTTTTTAATTCTTCATTGTAATAATTTTTTCTTCTTCATTCATTATATTACATAGTTTATAGATTAATTTTTAAATATATCATTTAATATTTAAACATATTCAATGCAAGAATGTAAAACATCCAATACTTAATGTACATGTTTTTGTTAAAAATATGCTTTCATTTTCAAAGTTACAACATAAACATCAAAAGAACTTCAATGTTAAGATTTGAAACAAAACTTTCGAATTCCAATGCTACTTTCTGTAAATAAATTTGAATAAATAACATCTAAACTAAAATACAATTTTAAATAAATTTCTTAATTAAAATGTTTATTCAAATGTATTTACGGAAAGTGGATGAAACAAAAAATCAATGTTCCAATTTTCGCATTACGCAATTTTGATTTCCCCATTCCGCACGGAATGCAGAAATAAAAACTTTCCGATTTGAACTAAAATACATTTTTAAATAAATTTATTAATTAATGTGTACTTAAACTGGCATTTCTAGAATGTGTACCTAAGTTGGCCAATCACCACAGACAGAATAAAGCTGGAAATCAGAAAAGTCTTTGTCGAAAAGGTCGCATTTATATGTCCTTGGGGTACTTTTGCATACTCGAGAATGCCTTTCAACTTGAAAAATGTTAATTGTTATAGGTCCTCACCATATCATTGATAAAAGTTTTAAAGTTCAAGAATCTCCATTATTGCTTAAAACATTAATGAAAAATGCCCAAGCTACTTCTCAGCGGGAAATGATATTTGCCTTTCACGACCTTAAACCTATTATTGAAGTGTATTTGGAAGATCTCGCTGCTCACTCCCACAAGAGAGTGGATCAGCCACCACACCTTCATTTGGTATTTAAAATATGTCGTCGTGGTCAAATTCAATTGAAGCCTCAAAGGTGCATCTTTTGTGTAAGGACCGGTCGCTTATTGAGATTCATTGTGTTGAAGGAGGGGATTATGGTCGATCTGTTAAAGGTTGATGAAATAATTCAGTTTCCTCCCTCGCACACAATTAGACAAGTTCAGAATCTCCAAGGGATGGATAACTTCTTGTGTCAGTTCATTGTAAATGGTAAGTTTAAATTTTCATTTGCTGATGAAGATAATAAATACTATGATTATTCTTGAGCTTAGTATAATAAACTTGCAATATAGTGATTGCAATATTTTCCTATTTCTATTTTATAAGCCATAGATTCATGGTCGCGTTGGTTACCAAACTAAATAATTAATAAATATTTGAGTCCTCGTCAGCGTATGGCAGGTCTGGTTGGGTTGGTTACCGAACTAAATAAATAATTATTATTTGAGTACACGTCAGCATCTAGAAGCTTGGGTTTGACAATTGTCTCAAATGAGACATGAACTGAACATCTCCCCCTATAGCTATGGTTTTCAGAGTTGAAGTTCCAACAGACCTCTGGTCAAGGGAATTGTCCAATAGATTAAGTGAATGCTTATTGAATATCATGACTTCATTGAAAAAGGTTCATTATGTTAAATAATGGAAAATTTAGTTAATAATTCCCTAGAGAATTAGGGCTTAAAAAAATAAGTCAATAGTCAATCAATTATTCTTGGGTTGCACGATATTAGCTTGGTCTTCTTAGTTTCACACAGTTATGATTTTCCATGGGGTTATGGAAGTCGTTGGGTTGCACATTATTAGCTTGGTCTTCATAGTTTCATACAATTTTGATTTGTCATGGGGTTACTAAATGTTGTTGATGAAGGTCGATAAATGTTTATATTTTATTTTTGTGAGTAAGTATTCACGGGGGATTTTAGCTACCTTCCATTTACAACTTCTCATCTCAATTACTAATTACCAAGTACTCTAACCCTATTGGGCCTAGGGAAAGATAGGTAGAATTCGGTTAGAATTCTGGATGAGGATGTAAAAGAGCCAAGTCAATTTAAGTAAAAGGACCTGTGATGAAACAAGAGAAAGAAGGAGAAGAAGGAAAAGAAGTTGTGGCTGAAGCAACTGCGAAAGGAAGGAAGACAACGTAGAAGAAGAAGAAGGAAAGGAAGATGCAATAGAAGAATAATGTAAGAAGATAAAGAAGAAAGAGCGAAGGAAAGATGCCGCTGAAGAGAAGTCATGATAGAAGAGGAAGCCGCGATAGAAGGAGAATTTGTGATAGAAGAGAGACCATGACGGAAGAGGAGAAACGAAAGAAGGAAAGAAAGTGACAAGAAAGGACGTGACGAAGTTAGCCATGTCAGAAGACGTGTAGTGGTGCAACGGCTAGAAAGTGACAGCCCAAAATTAGCATGGGTACGAGGCCAACTAGAGTCGGTGAGAGCCACATGTATGAAAGCATATTTGTAAGTCAAGTCATTAGTGCCAACTATCATGTGTCGATAGAATATGAAAGACAGCCTATTCACTAATTTTATGAAGTCGGTTGAAAGTAACATGTAGGAACCTATAAAAGGAGGAACTCAATATGTATGTGGGTTAGACTCTAGAAGATCGATTGATGTTAGTCTCAGTAGCCTCTAGTCATTTAGTGACAGTCTGATTTGTATTGTTGTTAGTCTGTTAGTATGTTAAGGTAGTAGAGAAGAGTTGAATACCTTGCAGCTGAGTGTGTAGGAGAGTAGTAGAGATTGAGTCGATCCACGTTGTGTGTGGATCATTAGTAGAAGTCATACTAGATATTGAGTCGATCTATGTTGTGTGCAAATCATTAGCAGAAGTCATAGTAGAGATTGAGTTGATCTAGGATGTGTGCAGATCAATAGTAGAGTCAAGTAGAGAAATAATAACGATGAAAGAATGGAGAGCATGAGAGAAGAAATAAATATGTATAGATAAACAAAGAAAGATCTAGAATAGAGTCTGTAGTTTAATGCACTGACCAAAGCTGCCATATATTTCTCATGCCAGAGAAAGAGCACCTTTGTGATTTTTCTCGGATGGGTTTCCACAATAGATACTATGTCAAAAGTGTGAATGATGATTGTGATTGAATTGCATAAATGTTACTGTGAATATGTGTTTATGCATTTGCATATGAATGAGTTTATATGTATTTTCCATACTTTTGTTGTTGAATATGCCTATGCTTCATTGGCTTGTTGTTATAATACCTATCGAAGGCTAAGGTGTAGCACAACTTAATTGTGTGTAATACCTATAAACACCCTACCCATAAGCTTCTATTGAGTGCCTTGGTAGAAAACCAAGGGACCTTAAATCCCCCACCCAATTGTGGAAACCTGGTTCTGGAAGTTACCCATTGGAAAGATATCTCAGGTAAGACCGCATCTGCATCGCAGGTGCTGTCGACTGAGCCTCGCTCTATCGGTCCAATGGCTTGGACTTTGTTGTGTGCAAGGGAAGGAACTAAACCTGGGTTGAAGGTAAGACAAAACGCCAACAAAATCCCATGGGTTTGTTTTTGCAAGCACCCGTGGAGTTTAGAACCGGTGACCTTACACAAGGAGTGCCTTAACAATACACCCATTCACCGTCTATTTTATGCCCTGTGAGTATCATCAATCAATGTTTGTATTAAAAAAATAACGCTTATTTAATTACATATATAATCGATATATATATATATATATATATAATATAAGTAGTTGATTGAAACAATTATTTTTATATAATTAGAATGGGTAATGACATTTGTACTAAAAATATACATTCAAACCAAATAGATGAAAAATGCAAAAAAAAGATGATTGTAACTATTACAACAATATTTCTCCCTTCAAAGAGTTGGGAGGAATGAATATACCACTCTCTAGTTACATATTTTCTTGAAATACTGGTCAAAAGAAGGATAAGCCTCAGCAAACACTAAATTGCATATGTTAAGAATATGTGATTTTTCCTAGAAGGTCATAGGTTTGAATCTGGAGGGGGTAGGGTATGTACAACTCTGTAGACTTTAGTAGTTAAATCACTATGTAAAGGGGGTCCTTGCCCCATAAATGATGGGGTCTTATACACCAAATTAGTGTCTGGCTTGGTTATGACCTTAAAGATTTAAAATATTATTATCATTAAACACAAAAACAATACATAAGAGTTGTCCTATGGAGTTAGAATACCATCCAAGGTTGTTTTTCATGCTCTTTCTAGCTAGATTTCCTTCCTCAAACAATAGGGGGAATGGTTGTTGAATTTTCTTTAGTAGCTCAATAAAGGAAATTCCAATGTTGTCATTCTCTACTTTCTTTATTTTCTTCAAAAAATCGGCATAGTCAAAAGAGAAGTTGAGTTTTTTGCAAAAACCTACACATCCTCATCATCCTTCACTACTTCCTTTGAGTTGTGCTATGCTTCCTCAAAATCACTCTTTTTTTTCCCTTATTCTTTCCCCTTCCTCCTCTGCTTCTTCGTTCTCAATTTCTTCATCCTCTGTTATTACATCTTCTTCCTCTTCTCGCTGGACGAAATTTGGGGTCTAAAATGGGCCTTATAAGAAAATGCACCAACATTAAGTTCTTGTGAGCTGGAATTCAAGAACCAATATAATTCCAATAAAATGAGTCAACCATAATGGTTGAATTGACATATTTGTCATAAGAAAACTACTTTTTTTGTTCGTATTTTCGACATATCTCCCTGTTTTTTTACTCAAATTTCGATCAGGAGAGCTCGTTGGATGCAGAATTTGATTCCACATCCAATGAGTACCCACGCTGCATACTTTTGATGAACCCCGTTACCCCAAAAACAAGAAATACCTGAAAAAACGTGATGATGGTTGGAGTTTCTTCGTTGGAGTTGTCCAAAACGAAGTCATAAATTAATTAAAAAAATAGTGTACTTCCAAAGGATTACTACACTTCGATATGGTCCACGAGAAACATTATTTGTCATCTCATCACTTTAAACCTTACATTCAAACTTTATGAAGTGGGATGAACCATACAAATATGGTATGTTTGATGTTATTAGTCCCTATCTAAGTTTAGGCAAGCAACTATTTTCTTTTGACTTTTTGTCAATTGATTTGAGAGAGTGAGAGGGGAGCACCAAGAAAACAAGAATAAAAACCCTAACTATAGAGCTTAATTTTTTTTTAGCTAAACTACCTGTGAATCTGTAAGAATGGCTAAAAAGGCTTGCAAAGTCACTGACATTAGTTTCCTTGACTTTATTCAATCATGGAGATGAACTCCAAAGGATAATTATAAAGAGTGAACACAAATTTTTAAAAGTGATTTTGAATGGGGTAAGTTGTTATTTAAATTATTAAGATTATTGTGTCAAAGCTTTTGTTAGAGTTTTTAGTCTAACGTTTTAGGAGAACTCTTTACCTATCTTCATAAAATCACAATATCACAATGAAGTCTTCATAAAATCACAATGAAGTTGATGTATGATGGAAAGGATTAGGCTTCATAAATAAAGCAATGGAAAAATATCCTTTAACAATTGAAAACGATAAATGAGAATATTTCAAGATAAAAAAAATCTAATTTTTAATTTAATATAAAAAAATAAAGAAAAATTATAATAAATTAATACATGATAATAAAATAAATAAAGAGAAATTATAATAAATTAATAAATGATAATAAAATAAAGAGAAGAAATTTAAGGATTTTTATAATTTTTTCTATTTCATTATTCAAACAAAAATAAAATAAAATAAGCCTAGTTCATATTATTTTTAACAAAAGTATAACAAGAGGAATTTGGAAAAGGTTGTTAAAAAAAAGTGAAGCCAAGGAAAGAGGGAATTTTTATTATTATCAAAAGTTAACTAAATAAAATAAATGGATTTAATTAATTAATTACAATCAAATACAACATGAGGAGAACTAAACTTGCATGAAGAAAAGGGTAAATAAGCTAAGAAGGGGTGGGGATTGTTCAGTTAGGACTAGAAGAAAACAAGAAGTTTAGAAAACAATTCAATAAGAAAACAAAAGTGAAAAATAAATTGAAAAATTGTCCATGAAAGGAAGATGAGATTTGGACCCACACTCAAGACTAAGCTTGGTGTAAATGATAAATTATTAGTTTCCATGTTTGATTTAGGTTATAATCATTTTCATGAGTAAAATTATTAGGATTCTTTTATATTTCAAGGGCTTCACAAATAAGTTGAGAGGAGTAATGGAAAGTGTGAGCGAGGACCTTGGTTTGATCAAAGCATATGAGGTGTTTAGATTTGGAAGAGTGCTTTACAATGGAAGATTTAAAGATGCAATTATGATTGGTGTTGGCTATGTGCTCTTTTAGGCAGGCTTGGATGGAATAAATGGTTTGTCTAATGTACGATTTTCCACAGGAACAAGGAATCTGGTAGACACCTTGGGAGAGAATGGGGTCAGATCTGCCTTTGATACTTCAAAAAAAATGCTTAGTATTTTGTGAGGTTTGAAAATAGTTTTGATATTTCTCTTTTTCAAGAGCTTACATAAGCGATCAATAACACCTCGAATGAAATGAAGAGAGATGGGCGCAAGTGAAGGGGAGTTGGAATGAGGTGGGTTGGGTTTGTGTTTGGGGTGCTTGATTGAGTGAAATGCTTTGTTAATTTGTTTAAAGGAGCAACCATTGGAAAGGAATGCCTTGGTTAGATGATATTTCTCTTCATTAATGTGTTGGGAATCAGAAATCCAGAGGGCTAACCTTTAAGCAAAGTGATAATGAAAATGGACATAAAGGTATCTATCGATGTGGGTCTTTTCGTGAAAGACTTAGTGACAAAGTGAACCATCAAATTGTCACATAACCCGAACCAATCCAATTATCCTCAATATCATTATTTGAACTCTAATGATAAGTATTTTATGATAATAATAATGATGTTAACACAAATATTAATAACTAATATTTCCCTAACTTTTATTTTTCGAGGCCCTACCTTGATAACACCAATACACAACTTGGCAATACCAATACGCAGGTAAAGGATTGTGATTGGTTCTCATCCATCACACTATTCTAGATTTTGTTTAGAGTGTCTTCCAATTGTCAATAGTGTCCATCACCTTGTCAGTTAATGTTTACTATGGAAAATGACTTTATACATTGAACATTTTTGGAGCAGACTTAAGGTCGAATCCCAAGGTGAAAGTATTTAACTTTTTGCATGGGAATAAATGGAAAGGTTCACCAGGGAATTGATTGGTGGTTCTTACTGTATCATAAGCATCATTCAAAATTGAACCCTTCCCGTCCCTTCCAAAGGGTTCTAGCCCTTCCTAGAAGTGTAAAGTTAAAGTTGCCCATAAAAATCTGAATTTTACCCTTTCAATAAAGAAGGGAAAAAATTATATCAACATTTCAAAAGAAGGGAAACATTTGAAATTTCCCATCCATACTAATTTCTCAAGATTTCTTAAGGTGTTGAAAATCCTATGATATAATGTTCGACTAGTCATTCAAAATATTGGAAATATGATCAATAATAATCACTCACTCACTCATGTCATGCACTCATTCGGAGTCACTTGGGGATGCAATATAAAGTGTGACAAATTTTTGACAAGTATTCTATCACAACAAGGAACAACTACTAGTATACTTCTAGGCCTAACCCAAGCTCAAAACTTTGTGCTAACTACTTATGTGAACCTCGCTACCAATGTCCACTCGTTTTTCATCAAAATGATATTCAAAAGGTCAGTTTGATGAATCCTTCTCTACAATAATTCAATTATTCCATGAATATTGCAGGCTCACAACAACTATAAACAACACTCAATGTCATGCAAATACAAATAATGGCATGTAGCTAGGATTACAAACTGTGCAATGGTTGATTTATGCATTGCTATAGAGAGGTGTCACTGGGCACATGATATGGACAAGCAACTAGTTAGAAAAAACATTTGGACCAAAGCACCTACACAATGGTTATTAATAAAATTTATAAAAAAAAACAATTTTTGGCTCAAGAATAGTCTTCAATTTGATGGGTGGCATCATCATGATGTAATATCCCTCCGTCTTTCCAAACATTTGTGGTTTCTCACAACAATTGTCCTTGGCGCTCGCCAACAAAATACATATAAAAATTACTTTTCTTTGCATCCTTTTCTATTTAAATCCTCATCTCATAGTCATAACTAAGGATTATTATGCATGCACATACTCACCTTATAATATCAATTGGGTCAAGGCGCAGAGACAACCATAAAATATCAAATATGTCATGATGCAAAGAGTAAGAGACAATTATAAGTCAGTATTATATTAAATTTACTATATAAGTCTTGAATTGACACTTTCCATTGACGTTTGACAAATTGGATTGTTGTGATATTCTTATCAGTCCTTACTAATGTGATTTCGAGGCATTCTTTGAAGGTCAAGTCCATAATTTTAGGTCATCTTCCTCATTATCATGCCTTTTGGTAAGACAATAAGGAAGGTAGTGGCCCTCATCAACATAGAAGATGGTTTCAACATAGAGGTATACACATTAATTGTTTTCATTAAATTACTTAAATTTCCTACCATGACTACCTTTTCACTGAATTATGGACTAGTACAAAACATAACAAATTTTAGAGCCCTGAGCCCTTAATTACTCACACCTAGAACTTTCTCAAATCTAGCCATTAATAAACTTCTTTTAGTGTTTTGGTTTAATTTAAAAGGAATATTGTTGAGAATTAGACATGCACTGAGTTTCAAGGCTTCAGTTGACTTAGGCTTGATTCCATTTCCCCTCCATCCAATACTTGTATGATATCACGACAAGTGTTCAACAACAAAATTTGATGCCACGACCCTAGTTATGCTAGCATTGCTAGCTTGCTTGGTATGTAGAATTTTTTTTAATGTTTTATAAGCTGTGTATTTT
>LPNX010902526.1:0-16931 GCA_001517045.1 Pseudotsuga menziesii | reverse complement strand
ATATATATACATACATATATATATATATATATATATATATATATATTTGGTTGTAGGTTTATTATATAACCTAGTTTTGCTTAGTGGCTTCCTTTTGCACATATAACACTAAGTAATTCTCTCATGGTTCTAGTTTTTCTTCAAGACTATATCTAGTTATGACATCATGCACTATGCATAATATCACTTGGATGCCCCAATATGGTTATCGCATAGTCGAAGTAGTTTTTCTGTATAATGAAGTGTGCTCCAACTTGAAAAAATACAATAGAATAAAATAGTTGTTATGTTAATGAACTGTAAAATTAACGTTACATATATGACAAATTAATGTATTCAAAATAGGTTTTATTGAAAATATATCATTTTTTCATGTAGTTATTAAGGAATACTCAGTTGTTTAAAATTGTAAAACATTGAAACAACAATATTTATTTTTTACATTTTTTTGGTGAAAGAGTTTAGTTAATTTAGACTCGTCAATTGAAATACAATTATTTGTATTTCCCTTCATCTTTGAAGGGATCCAAGAATAAATGCCCTTCCAATTGAAATTAAGACCCACCCTTCAAATTTGATCACTGATCATAAGTTTCAAAGAAGAAAAATTCCAACTTGTCGTGGGTTTTGGGAAGCAGTCATCCAAGTCGTAGGCCAGCTAAAACATTTGGAACAACATTATTTTCACCATTATGATATCAAAGATTTCTCTCAACATATTTTATTTCAAGAAAGACAGTGATATTACCTTAAAAATGGTGCGCTAAAATAATTTTCCATATCACCATCACTTGAGAGAGAAGCAAGCCATGATATCCAATGAAATAGATATTTTCAAAGCATGCATTGGCAGCCATGAGGCCGTTGTTGATGAAATCTAAAGGGCCAGATAGCTAGAAACATGAGATGCTCATATGTATGGAAATGAGGCCATAGTTAAAGAATTAAAGACTGCCACGAGCTGTCACCACACAGTTCACCGAATAGACATCATTAAAACCAGTATTTGCAAATGCCAATTAGTCATGAATCACCAAGTTACAAATTAGGTATAAAAAACTGCCTATTTTGAGAAGACCATCAAAGATAAGAAAGAAAGAAATGTCATGCTTTCAACAACCTGGGTAGAAGGAGATAATTCCAAGTTATTGAGGATCCAGGGTGTTGTAGAGGATTGGAAGTATGGTTTACAAATTGGAGTTGTGTCCATCTTCATCTTCACATGTACATCCAATCTTCCATGTGTCTTGCTTAAAAATTGATGAAGAAGAGAAATTGGTGCTAAAACCTCAAACGATCATTAACACAAGGACAAACAAAACTACAAAATTGAGCAATTATTGAGTACCTCATAAGTGTAAGAACTTACCAATAGAAGAGGTGACATGGAAAGATGAATTATTCATGTAGAAACATCCATAATCAATACGTGTTGAGGAAACATTTGTTTAAGGGGAAGGTCATGTTAAGCCTTATATATTGTAACATTACATTTATATTGTTATATTTTTGTTACCTTTATTGGTTGGCTAGGACCTTCATTGTAATTGTAGGATAGAATTATAATTGTACCATTCATCTTATATATATATATATATAAAGGGGACCTGGATTTAGGATCATCTCATATTTTGTTGTGTCTTTGCTACATTGTATAAGGAAGTTCCCCCCTTGAAGAGGATTTTATTCCTCTCTTTTCTTAATTCTTAAAGCATTGGATTTCTCTCTCTTTCTTATTATATGCTATTTTGTGAATTTGTTACATAACAATACTTATATATCTTGTTGGATTTTAAGGACTCGTTAGAAGCATACCTAATGGATTTTCTAGCATGCTTGAACTTTTTAGCATACCAAGTGTTTTCCATTCTATTTTCCTTTCTAAATGATCCCACGAGAGAGAACTTGTTTATAGAAGTAAAAAGGGTTGTGTTAAAATTATGATAGAGGTATTCAATACTATCCCTATTTAATATATAGTATATTTACTTCATTATTTACTTCCCTTAAAAATAGATCAATTCTATTTTTATTGAAGATAAAGTGATTTTGGTTGTTATAATTCTCTATTATGGGGATTATGTGCTTATCAAAGTTTATAGTACTAGGGTTAAAGTTTTAATGTCAGAGTCAAGCTCATTTTCATTTAAGATGTCAAAATTTGTTATTTGGTTGTAAACAAGGATATTGGAGATCACATAATGTACAACACTACTACCAAGTCCATGGATGCAAGTCTGTTGACTATATTTTGGAAACTTCATAAGACCATTGAAAATTAGTAGATATTGAGAACTAAAAATCTTGATTATATCGGTACCAAACCAATTCTCAATCAAGTCCTTAGAGTTTCTTTTTATCTGCTAGCTAACACAAGGTCCTCATTTAGGCAAAGGATATTAGGGTTGGAATAATTTCATAAGATAATAGTTTGGTTAATTGTTGTTATAGAATTAAAGTCTCATAGCAAGAGTATATTGCCTTCATTTTTATCTTTTAAATATCATGTTTTAAGTCATATGTAAATAATGGGGAGTTATCTTAGTAGGTTAGCACAAGTGGTCGAATGCTATGTGTTGTAAGTAAGAGGTCACAAGGTCAAGTCCTTGGGGTGACTTCCTTTATAAATATTGTGGGTTGCACTCAATTTCTTTATCTATTTAGGTTTCTAAAACTTCAACTAAATCATTTACCCATGTACCATCCTTAAAATGAGGGCAAGTGCTAAGAGATTTTCCCATGATGTGCATTTCATTCATTAGGGAAAAATGTAAATAATAGTGTAATTTTCCATTATAGAAATTGTAAAAATTAAGGTTGTAATTACAATTTTGAAATGTTCATTGAAACCTATATGGAGAGATCGCTACAAAAATGTCAGATAGAGAGGCATTTTAGTAAGAGTTTATCTCACAACCCCAATACACATGAATCATATATCATAGTTTCACATTGAGTTTTGATTTGCTAAGTTTTTAATATTTGAGGTTTTCATCATCATCATCATCATAATAATAATATGTGTGTGTGTGTGTATATATATATATATATATAGAGAGAGAGAGAGAGAGAGAGAGAGAGAGAGAGAGAGAGATAGAGATAGAGAGAGAGAGAGAGAGAGAGAGAGATAGATAGATAGATAGATAGATAGATAGATAGATAGATATAAGAAGTTGGATCGTCTTTTTTAGGCCATCCATTTTTCCTTTCATCCATATGTATGCAAGACTAAATTCAAGGAAAGTATAAAAGTACTTACATTTAATTTCCTCTTAATGTTTATGTTTTATTTGAATTTACTCATCCATAAATATGAAAAATGAAATATTTTCTACATTCCTTGAACTTTCTCCTATGTAAATATTCCCAATGAAATACTAACCCTCTATAGAAGGGTAATATAAATAAAATTTAGATGTTTAAGAAACTACAAATTACAGGGGTATAAAAGATTGCTAATATATCATTCTTAAAAATTGCAGAGATAATGATGGCATTCCTCCTTTTGTTGTCATTAAACACTTCCCTCATTCCATGTAAAGCAAGGACGCCTTCAAAGAGTTGAGCTTAAATTTCTTTAGAACATTAATCAAATAGATGAGGAGAGTGATCAAGGATCTCTTTGAATCTCTTTGGTTTGTTATTTAAACTTCACATATATCTATTGGGTCCTATACAAGAGGATATATAGATGGTAGTGAATTTTTCCTCTACCTGGAGAATGAACAAAACATTGACCAATTCCATAAATACACAAAACAAGAAGTTCAATAAAAATTTAGAGAAGCAAAATCTAAGCTCAAAGATTTGATAAAATTAGCATGATGAATTTTTCAACTCAGACTTTGGATGATGCCTCACTAAGGTTGGTAGAATGGGATATTAATTTTGTTGTTGCAACTAGGGTGGCAAGTGTAGGGGGTTGTCCTCAACCCAAACGGAAAATGTGAACTGACATGTGCTTAGGTTTTAGGTGAATCTACACACAATCAAGTAGAAGCATTAGTATTATACCAAGGATTGAACATCCTTGAATATAAGGAGATAAGATCTCTTATAGTTATTGGAAATTCTTCAATTATTATTCGACAAATCTGAAACTCAATACCCTCACACATTAAAAATTTTCTATACTGATCTTAAAATCTTAGGGATAGTGAGTGTTTTTACTCAATTGAGTTATACCAATTCCTCCTTATATATCTCAACATCCAAGTGGACTACATGAAAAATGAAGGAGAGCGATCGAATCCATTAATGTTATGTGAAAATGGGGGTCCCTCATTCTTAGCTTTTATCCCATGAAATTGTTCAAATCAAACAATACATTTGGCATGGAATTTTGAGTGAAGGATAAGTGGCATGATTCTTAAATTCAAATGATATAGGCTATAACATCATCCCCTCCTCTTGTATTCCCCATTAATTCCATCAAGTTGAGTTCAGGGAGTGAATTAAATCCCAATGAGATAGGTTTTCTCAACAAAAGTGGGATTTTTTCCCTTCACAATATTCAGTGCATTTATATCAAATTCAACCTAATAGTAGTTCCATTTTATCTTAAATCCATCTTTGTTGCATCTGAAGGTTATGGGTCTAGCCTATGCTTTGTAGTCGATTTCGACCTGAACTGTCTAATATTCAATGGTTGGTTATTAACTAGTATTTTAGTGGCTTTGATCCTAATATTAGCATAAATTCATTTTTCATGGAGGATCATCTTCACATTAGTCATTATGCTCATTTTGAATTTTCAAATCTTTTTCAAGTTTAATGGAGCTTTGCATGCCAAATTGAGGATTTACATGTAGCAATTCCCCATCTCAACAACATAATTTATTCTCAAATTGAAGTTCAATTAGTTAAGGATGCATAAATGAATGAAAGGGTGGCCATCCAAGGAAAGCAAATTGATAAAGTCATTGCTAAACACAACATGAAATACTAACCATTGGGATTGTGTAGGAATGTATCTCACATTGCAAACTATTCTTACATGTAGGTGATGTATTATTATCTCCGTTTTCTTGGAAATTTTTGTCCAAATTTGTTGGTACAAAACCATTAATGATTCTACACTCATTTTCCCCATATTCCAGTATTTATTCCCAACAAACTATTTCATGGGAATTGATATGCACATGTATGGTTATGTGCCTATTTCTTGTGATTTTTATCATGTCTCGACACTTTCATTGTGCATTCCTTATTGTCTATATTTCATCCTTTAATTAGAAAATCATAAACGATGGACCAGACCATAATTGGTAAAACTCAAAATCATTAATGGTTGTCGGGCTAGGATCTAGACGGGTGCCCTATCCCAAATATGTCTTAGTATAATTGTGGATTTTCAGCAGCGGTAACACCTACTATTGACCATGTTCATTTTGAACTGTCAACATGTTGGTCATTATTCATATCACTACTCTAATACAAATTTAAGGGGAGTGTTGGGGTATAATATTCACTTTGTCAAATATGCTTTGTCAAATTCACTTATTTGTGTCCCCTAGCAAGCTCAAGGAGGTATGTTGTTATATTTAATGTAATAATGACTCATGTTCCTATTAGTTATAGTCCACATTGGTTGTTTCCCGGTGGGTCTTTGAATCACATTAGTGGTGATTAATTGGCATTTGTGGTCCCACATTTATGGGTTTCAGGAAAAACCAACTAAACCATACTTGAATGAATTTTCCTCGTCTTTAATGACTTGAATATTAGGTGAGATATTAATGGACCTTATTGTTGAGTGTGGATTTTACTCCCAAGAGCATTCTACACTATGCATCAATGTTCATGTTTTCTTTTCTTTTGTTATCTTTATTTTGTCATGTGTTGATTATTGATTATTGAGTTTATGTGAATGAAATCTATAACCATATTATAATAAACATAGATCCATATTAATCATGGACTTATTTAACACTAATAGGTATAAAAAATCAATTGAAATAGACACCTCATGAAGCTTACACCGTGAAGGTTAATATAGAACTATGCAAGTTTTTTTTTTAATTTTATATTATTATTGTGATTGAACTTCTTTTCCATTTTTATATTCTTATTTTTTTTAAATATTTTTATTAGTGTTGTGGATTGTATTTACACATATTATCCATTTTGATTGCAGATGAATCAAGACTACGATGCAATAATCATGGGATCTTGAGGAATGGCATTGACGGTGTAGCCAAGCAATTTCTTGTTGATATTCACTACATATAAATCATATTTAGAAACAAAAAATTATTCCAAACTTTTATTAATATCAATCTTGATACATTATAGGAGATTTTCAAAATGAACTTTTGAGGGAAATTTTCATAACCACCTTCAAATTTCTCTCTGAGATTAATGGCCACAACATTATAATCAATAGTAACCAGGGAAAACATTTCATTAAGAAGGTTGGATTTGGACTCTAATAGGGACATTATGCACTTGCAGACTCTCTATGATAGGAATTTAAGCAAACCAAGGCCATCAGAAGGGAGCTAGAGACAAGACAATGAATAAATACAAAGCAAGGCATAACTTATTAACAAAGGGAGCTAGAGACAAGACAATGAATAAATACAAGGCAAGGCATAACTTATTAACAAGGAAAATCATACACTACAACCATCAATCTCTTCTCCTTGCATCATTAAAAACAAACTCTCTACTGTGTTCTTTATCCTAACCATATGATTGTTTATGTGTTCAAGAGTATAGCAATTAAATGAAGAACATGCTACACAATTTACAAGAAATTTAAAAGTTGAGAAAAATGAGATATGTTACCCGTTATAAAGAACAAAGCTTTCAACTAAAGACTATAAAAAATAAAAAATACAATACTATGAGGGCATGGATCATGCTCGTTTCTTTGTAACTTAAAAGTTTCCTCAACCTTTTAAAATTAGAATAAATACCATGCATTACGTAAGGGATAAAACCCATCTTCTAGGAATTTTTACATAATCATATGGATAATAGGAAATCACCTCAAAGGAAAACAATATTAGTTTATAATTAACTTATGTATCCTTACTTTTTGTATTGTGAAAAATATTTTTCAAAATATAAATGTGTTGGAATTTCATAATTTACATGTAATGATATCGAATGTTGGTGCATTGTTATGTATAAGGCCTAAATAAATTATGTTTTAATTTTCATATGGTTATTTTAAGTTTTTTAATGTTTTAAGTGGGATCCTCTATGTTGAAGGCCCTATACCCTAGAATTTTGGACTGCTTCCACATGTCCCCCATAAGCATTTCCATGCTCTTACATCTTAAAAAAAAAACATTCAATATCTATGTAAACACATTTTTTCAACTCTATTTTTCCCAAGTTTTTGTAAAGAATTTAATTTTCCTAGGTTTTGTAAATTACAACATACACATATAATTGAAATGTTAATGTGGCATGATGTTCGAATAACAAAATTAATTCTATCAAAATAAAATATTGAATATCATTGTGTGAGATATTGTTGAGTCCCATGTTTGGGTGAGTGCTTCTCCCATCCTTGAATGCACATAATTTATATTTATGTTTCGTTCCCAAGAACATGCAAAGAATTTACCAAAAATGCTAGCTTCAAAGAAAACTAACCCAATTGCAATGAAGAAGAATTGACAACATATAAAACCATGAAATAATAGACACTAACATTACACATAAACAATGCACATCTCCATCCAAAGGAAATAAATTAAATCAAGGACAATTTATAGCCTATTAAAAAAATTCAATTTCAAATAATAAATGTGTTTTAGACTCTATCTTTGAACCATTAAAGCATCTATTAATTTGTACACCTAGGTAAATCATCCATAAAAATAGCATAAATTTCAAGAAATATAGTAATATTACAAATATAATGCAATAATATTAATATAAACTAAGGAAAAAGAGTATGGAATTTTAACTCATCAAACAACAAGAAATGGCTTTCATTCAAAGTGCAATCCTTTTTTTTCCTCCATGTGAAACTTCCAAAAATTCAAAGTGCAATCCTTTTTTGTCCTCCATGTGCAACTTCCAAAAGAAAAGCATTGGTAAAGGAAGGACTTGAAAATTTTATTTAAAAATAAAAACAAGGGATAAACTTCTTACCTCTGGTCCAACTGTTGTAGAAGATCCCTCTTTCGAATCTCAATCCAATTGTATCTTTAAAATTATGCAATCACCAATATAAACAAAGATAAAAAGTATAAAATTACAAATATAATAGATTAATTGGAAATAAATGCGTTAAATTGACAAGATAATCAAGAATAAGAACTTAACAGATCATAGGATAGGAAAGATAATTCTTTATTTAAAATAAACAACAAGATACAAGATGTATGACATCTATTCTCAGGTGTGGCACTATTATTAAAAATCCCTCTAAGTTCCTCTAATCGGACCACACACATAGAAAACTCCTTCGTGATCCAAAGTCAAGCCCAAATAAACAAGAATGTAGTTTCTTAGAAAGGTAATGAATGGAGACTCCTGGAAATGCATATTTCAAAATATGGGGGAATGATTTGTGGACATATGAATAGGTTTTATGAATGAAAAAAATTCAACATAAGTATTTTATAATGTAATTTCCCTTTTTAAAATTTTTTATTAAATGACCAAATTTTCACTTTTTTCCCAATTTCAACCGTTGACTAGTCTTGATATCTAGGTATCCAAATTGGTCCAAATGATCCCAAATATTCACAAAAGGTATATGAATGATATTAAGGTTTGAATATGATTTTCAGGGAATATTTATGACCCTCTAAAGGTTTATGAAATATTTTTTAAGATTCTGGTTGAGGTAGGATTTTTTACTAGTAATTTGGGGTTCTAATTCCCCCACAATGAATACTGAAAATGGCTTCCCAAATTCACTCAATACAACTCAAATTTCTGAATGGAAGAAGGGAACATGTAAAGTAAATTAATATTAAATCATATGCATCACCATTCAACTTTTAATTTTTGATATATCTCCCTTAAATCAAATGCCAAAAGACTAGTTTCAGCCTTGGGGGAAATGATAGGAAAACTTCTCCAAATGCTATGAAACTCAACAAAATAACTAAAAATGCTTATGTTAAAAACAATAAAATCATATAATACATCAATAACATCCCATTCATCCATAATCCATCATTATTTTACTTATCCATTCGAATCCATCAACACTACATCGATTCACAACAAGGTAGTAGGGAAATGACACTCTTTCTTCATTGTTTAACATTTATACATGAAATATTTTGGGTTTTTAAACCTGATCATATTCTGAAATTTAAATACTGAAATAAGAGTCCATTCATACATAAACCATTTGTATTTTACTTATCCATTTGAATGCATCGTCATTACATTGGTCCACAACACGATAGTGGGGAAATGGCACTATTTCTTCATTCATTGACATTTTTACATGAAATATTTCAGTATTTCAACCTGATAGTATTATGAATTGAAATATAGAGAATTTACATCATAAAATAAAATAATTGGGAATTATAATATCCCCCAAATAAATTAATAGCTCACCCAAAGCGCAATCCCTTCATGAGCAAGAATATGCCATAAAAACTGGAAATGGTTGAGAGAAAGTGCTGCAATAGAAGGAGCCACGAGCTTCCCTGTAAATTACACCTAAAAATAAAACTCCATTAAATCTCCATGAAAGACCTTATTGGCCTCTCCAAACACCAACTTGGATGGCAATCTTTCACCCTCGAAATTGGCTAAGACAAGAAAACGAGTCATCCACTAGCTCTCACAATTCACAAATGACAATTTCTCAAATGAAAAAATCCATTATCTTGGTTGGTTCATGTATTTTATAAACATCCTTATCCTTCTAAGGTTACCAATCCAACCAAAAACTCAAGCCAATTCGAATTTGGGTGTGGGATCAAGATTTTCCATGTGTCCTCCCTTTCCTAGCCTTCCATCTTCCCCCAATTTGAGTAGGAACCCATTGAGCTTCCCCAACTCACATGAGGGACCTATTGGATGCTCTATTTCAAATTGAGAGGTCATATATGTCATTTTCCATCCTTCATATATGATTTGTGTCAGATTTTTCATAGCATCTTCACCTATGTTGTCATAGAGCTAGGGAATCTAGTCCAAGTGTCTCACTAGCTCCAAAATGACTCTTCCTCTACCATGTAAGTTAAATTTCCTTCCAAATTCAACCTATGATGTATATGGCCAATTTTATTATCTTTCTAACTCATCCAAGAACATTTTTGCTTCCCGTGGATTTGAAATTGCAATAGGAGGATGCCATGTGGCACATAAATTCTAGCTTGTGTGGGCCCATAGTTTCCATGTGTCTCCATGCTCCATTGCCACTTCAATTTTCTCTTGTATTTATTTATTTAGTTAATTTATTAAATATTTATTCCATTCTAATGTTCAAACATCATTCATTGCACCCCTTATTCCAAATCCCAAAGCTTCCACCCACAACCTGGGAAACTAGTAATTTTCCTCCTTGGAAATTACTTGACCCTTAGCATCAATTTGACAAAATCTAATGAATATGGAAAATGTGATTAGGCCATTGTGACCCAATGAAAAATTTGGGACATGACATATAATGCTCTCTCCTCTTCTTATGTTTTCCTTATCCTATTTTATAGTTTTGGGGAAGCAGTCAGGGAAGTTTTGGTAGTTATCTACGGGAAAAATAAGTGATGTAGGAGCATTCTTCTCTCCATCCAAATCCAAGTCCAATATTTGGACCAGACCTAGAAGGGGACCTCATTTTCTGAATAAATAGTTCTCGAACTACTATATTGTAAATAAACCTATGTTTAAGTGTGCCTCTATATGGATAGGTGAGTCACTAGGTGAATGAATGAGTCATAGAGTTAAACTATGAGTCATATAACAAATCCCTCATCTAATGGAAGCGAATCATAGGATACGCTTAACAGTTTGCCTTATTTATAATTAGTTAGCATATTATTGAGGATTTGTTGGATCTGAACCAGGATTGGTTTTAGAATCCTTCTGTATATATGTATGTGAGCCAAGAGGCATAAAAATAGCTAGAAGTAGCCAAAAGGAGGCCAGAAGCAGCCAAACAATGTAAATCTGGCTAAGAGTGTGTCCAAACAGTGTGAAATCAGGCCAAGGACATTGATTGGAGTTGTATTAGCTCTATGAAGATTAGAACGTAGATTCTAGATCGGGTGAATGTACTGACTCCTTATATTGAGTAAAGGAAATCCTATTTCAGCATATCTCTATGTAAATGCAGTTCTTTCTGAATGTATGAATATATGAATTGAATGATCGATGATATATGTTAATGGTTAATATATATGTGTGTATAGTATTCTGTAAATTAGGGATTTTGAGGTTACAGAAGATGTTTAAGTAATCTCTTTGTATGGTTTCTTTTGTAACTGATATGTTTCTTGTATAAACCCTTGGATCGATTCCTGTATGAGAAAATTTGTAGAGTTATGTGAAAGATGAAGTTATAGAAGCTATGGACAGATACAACGAATAATATCAATTCTGGAAGAGGGTAGATCGATTTGATTGATCGATCTTCTAATCAATCAATGTGATATTGCAAAGAGTACATTCAATTCATTTGATAGAGATTGGACTATCCAGATTGGAGGAGAAAAGATGGATCGACGATAGAGAAAGATCTCACGGAGTGAATGTGCACATGAGATAAGAGATATGCAAAGTAAAATGAAGTTTCACACTTGATTAGAGATCAACGGCTAGGAAACATTACGCAAGAGATCGATGGTTCTCTAGAATTGAGGAAAGAGACTTGTGGGAGGAAAATTGCGGAATCCTATTTTTGGGAAAAGTGGGAAGGTGTATCCGCAATCTGCAAGCTGATTGTGGAAAGGACCATTGAATGCTACAGGAAATTTGGTATTTCCTTCAACCCTAAAAGGTCAATATTTGCAGTAATTAAGGGAATTTTGCTAGGGTTTTTGGTGTCAAAAGAAGGGATCATGATTGATCCAAAAAGAACAGAAGCTATCTCTAAAATTCCTTTTCCTGCTACCAAGAAATCCATGTAATCCTTCATGGGAAAGATAAATTTTGTAAGGATATTTGTTCCAAGTTTTTATGAAATCATGTGTCCACTACAGAATATGATTAAAAAAGATAGTATTTTTTCATGGGGGGAGAGAGAAAAGAAATCATTTATTAGGATTAGGGAAGCCATAGCTGAAGCACCCACCCTTGTGAGTCCTAACTTTAGGAAATACTTTATTCTCTATACTTTTGCATCTAACATATCTTATGTTGTTTTTCTTACTCAGAAGAATCCGTAGGAGGATGAAGTACCTATCTCTTTCATGAGCTCGAATTTAAAAAGAGATGAACTAAATTACCATGAAATGGATAAACAGGCTTCTGCTGTGTTCAAAGCAATAAAACACTTCCACCCTTATCTCCTTAAATCGAAAACCAAGGGAATTGTTCCGTTTTTTGCTGTAAGAAATTTGCTAGTACAAAAGGACCTTGGAGAAAAAGGGCACATTGGGTGGCTGCTCTTCAGGAATATTATCTAGAGATTAAACCCTCTCAGGTCATACGAGGTTTGGGGTTGTGTAAGCTGGATTCCAAACCAACACATCTCCATGCTGACCAGAATGTAATGCCTTTAGATGTTGTTTTGATACATAAAGAAATATATTTTATCCCAGACCCAGCTACCTCATGGTATACCAACATTCACGCTTATCTTGAAACTGGCACTGCCCCAGACCATTTAGATCCAAAAAACAAAAGAGCGGTAAGATTAAAATTAGCACCTTATCAATTGGTAAATAATGTGTTTTTCAAGAACAATACAGATGGAGTTTTGCTTCGTTGTCTAGATAAGGAAGAATCTAATTTGGTTTTAACACAACTGCATGATGGACATGCTGGTGGTCACTTCGGTGGTGATACTACTACTCATAAAATTCTAAGAGCAGTCTATTTCTAGCCAAATCTGTTTAAAGATTCCCATGCTTTCGTTAGAAGGTGCCAGGACTGCCAAACCATAGCTGGCAGAGTTAAAAAACCAACTTTTCCTTTGCAACCTGTAATGGTCGATAGGCCTTTTCAACAGTGGGGAATTGACATCATTGGGCCAATAAAACCATCCTCCTCCCTTCAGCATAAGTACGTCATAACTACCACCGATTATTTTACTCGATGGTCTGAATCTGAACCCCTACAGTTGGTTAATACAAATAAGGTATTTCATTTCCTTGAAACTAACATAATCACTAGATTTGGAGTTCCTGAATCTCTTGTGTTTTATAATGCAACTTATTTTTCTTTCAGAGAATTGACTGAATTTGCACTAGAAAAGGGAATTAGGATTAGGTATTCAGCAAACTATTATCCTCAAGTCAATGGCCTTGCTGAATCAACAAACAAAAACTTATTAAAAATTCTTACAAGATCCATAGCTGAACATCACAGGAACTGGCATACCATTCTGTATCAAGCTTTATGGGCTGATAGGGTCACTCCAAAATCATCTGTTGGTAATTCTCCCTTCTTTCTGGTATATGGAATAGATGCTATTCTTCCTCCAAACCTGTGTTTACCTTCCTTACAGCTTGCATGAGCTGTATAAGAGACTGAATGTTCAGCCATCGAAGAAAGAATCAATCTGCTCTTGAATATGGAAGAAGAAAGAGAAAATGCCAAGAAACACTTTGTGAAACATCAGCAAATTGTTAAGTCATGGTTCGATCGTAGCTCATCTTCGAATCGAGAATTACAAGTAGATGATCTGGTTTTGAGATGGGACAAAGCACATGAGGATAAAGCTGAACATACCAAATTTCAATGTCTTTGGTTAGGTCCATATGTTATAGCAGAAAAACTTGGTCCTAATACCTACCGTTTAAAGATGTTGCAAGGACAGCTTGATACCCTTCGGCTAAATGGGCATGCCCTTAAAAGGTACTTTCAATAATTTCACATCATCAAGTCATTTCCATTGTATATTCTCATTTGTGTAGATTTCTATACATAAGATTTGATTTTATGTTGATTTCTGGCTAGAATTTTTGATCTTATACTCACCAATTATTTTCATTACTATCACCATCATAATGCCTTATTCACAATTCCAGATGATATATCATGAAAATAATTCAACTCTTTAGATCATTTACTGTACATAATTTTTTTTTTCCTCTGTGAATATTTGTTTTCTTCAACGCATCTCCTATATTCAACCGCAAGATTCAACATGAAGCATTCTGTACAGACATAAAAAAGAACCTAACAATAAAAATGACTAAAATACACATAAGAGTGTAGTCACTGATGATGACAGGGAGCATCAGATCTCTAATAAGTGATCTGTTTTCAGACTTGTGGTAGTCTTAGCCTCCACAATTGTGCTGTTAGCAGTCTTTGATTGTTGTCTTTGAGTGTCTTTTTACATATCGAGTACTTTAGGAAATTCATTTACTAATTTAAATGGATGTTTGCTAAGGTTGAAAACTCGTTGAAGGTATCTGGTTATCTCTAAGCACTCTTGAGAAGTCTTTGGTTTCCTTCCCCTCATTTTTGTGAACATATCTAGTCATTTGACGGGGGAAGTACTCTTAAAATTAGGAGAACATGAAAAGGATTATCATAAAACAGGAGGTCTCATCATGAGCTGGCCTGTTTATGATCATAAAATCTATTGGAATGACGTTGTCAAAATTTGGTTACCAAGCCAATGATAGTGACTCTCAGTCTAATAACTGAGAGACAGGAAGTCTCATTACGAGCTGGCCTGATCAGTTTCTAGCAAGATTGGTGAATAAGGCTATCTATTTGGTCACCAAACTAGGATAGTGTTTCTGATTAATTCTTTTTGTGTTTGTCTCTATGTATATGATTTTTATATATACTAACTAGTTGTAAAAATAAAAATTAAAAAAAAAAGAAAAAAAAAAGAGAACAAGGAGTATTGTCTGATACTTGCTTTAATGAGGGGAAAACCAACTTGTGTTCTTAAAAATCCATATCTATACGGGTATTGGTTAACTTGTTTTTGACGTTATGGATATACATTGGAGTTAAGTCATCATGCTCTTGTCTGAGTCTGATTAGGATAAAGAACACTCAAATGGCAGTCATAGGGTTGTTACAAAAATATGTTGAGGTCTAGTCACATGTTCAAACTGTTCTGAATTTGGATCACTCAGGAAAAGATTTGGTATGCCATCATTTGTGATTATCTAAAGTATGAATGCTGTTTGTTTTATAGATATAACTGGTTCAGTCCTAGCATGTCGCCAATTGTTGGCAAGCAACACCCTTCGGAGCATTTTTAACACAAATAATTTGAAAGATTGATAATTTTCAAACAATATTTGTTATTTTTATCTGGATTAAAACTCATCGTGGATATCCTAGGAGTTCCCTAAGAATATTTTATTCTTAAGGAATTCCTGATAGGAACTTACTTGGCTAATTAATTCAGTGAGATTAACATCAGTCATAGCAAAATTCGACTATTATGATCTTAATTCTTCATTTGTTTCAATCACCTAGAGGACCATAACTATAGAAGATTAGTAGCTCCTATTTTTCCATTCATCACTCATGTATTATTAAAATCAAATGAATTTATAACTTATTATTTCAAGCTAGTTATTACATGGTGTGATGGTTGTTACTGTTTGGTTCATATAGGAAATCTGCTAATGCTTCATCACTTCTGAGTTATTTTATCTTAGTTGTCATAAGTTTTAAAGTGGATTTAATATAATCTTCATGAACCCTACTATACTATACACTTATCCCTCTTTTCAAATTTGTGTTCCTGAAATGGGTTAGTATCAAAGCTTTTAATGAAGGTTTAAAGTCACTTTTTGGGTTTTGACATTGGTGGTTGCATTATAAATATTTTTTCTGATCATAATTTTCTTTATAAGAACCTTGGTCTTAAGGTATTGATTATATACTAAGGTGATCACATTATTATGATTGTATTCAATAAATGAAGGATTGGGGTTTTGGAAATCATTTAGTCATGTGTTAAAAAATGATGAGTTAACCTACATCATCACCACGTTATGAAATCACAATCAATGCTGAAGTACTAGTGGAGCTAGGGTTTTGGTAGTCGTATCGTTTGACGGTTGACATCTATCAATCTTTAATCATGCAAACATCACTCGTAATAACTCGCTCGCTTGACTCTCCTACAGCTCATTATGTTTTGGTAAGTTATTTTCAAAATCTCTTTTCTCTGCCAATTCATGTTATGATGAACTTACAGGGAGCTTTTCAGGGTTTTAATATGTTGGTAATAACTCCCGATTCCAATTGATTATTCAAATGCAAATGCCTATATTTATACATTTCATGAGGCGGTTGATTACCAGCCTTTTCGCCTTCCTATCTATTCATATTCCTATTATTTATTTACAATAATCCTGACGGATTATTCTAACAATCCCCCTCTTAATCCGAAGGGGTGTTCGTAAGTCCGAGCATGTTTCTGAATCTTTCAAACTTTTCTTGTCCAAGCGCTTTGGTGAAGATGTCTGCAACTTGATCATTTGTGGAACAATGTCGAAGATGGACTGTCTTGGCCTCTACATGATGTCGAATCAAATGATACTTTGTGTTGATGTGTTTGGTTCGATCATGGAATCTAGGATTCTTAGCCAGCTTGATTGCAGAAGTATTGTCGACCAACAATGGAGTGGATTTCTCTTGTTTTTCTTGCAAATCTTCAAGTATCTTCCTGAGCCATACTATTTCTTTCGTTGCTTCAGCTGCAGCCACATATTCTTCTTCTGTTGTTGAATCTGCTGGAACTGACTGTTTGTGAGATCTCCATGAAACGGCTGCTGATCCAAGACTCATAGTGTATCCAGAAGTTGATACTCCTGTCTCCTTATCGCCATCAAAGTCTGAGTCTGAGTACC
>LPNX010902521.1:17851-32241 GCA_001517045.1 Pseudotsuga menziesii | reverse complement strand
TGAAGAAAGGGCCCGAGCGAAAGATGAGGTCTCTTTCTTCTTTATTGGAGAACAGAAATACGAAAAACCCTCGACCGGCAGCAAAGAGAGAGACCTGTCCTTGCAGAAGAGGGTTCCAATATTCTGCAATTAAGTTCTCCACCGCCTTAGGGCTGGGCCACAACCCTGTAAACTTGCCAATGAGGGCTTGCTCCGAAAGGATGAGAGCTTTCTGGCATGGATCCGAAGGAGAGAGCTCTAGAGAAGGGATCTCATCCATTTTTTTCACGAACTTGGAAGAAGAAAGAGAAGCTGCCTAAGGAGCAGCAGCTTGAACAAGGGCCTTGAAGGCAGCAAGCTGAGCGTGAGAGCCCATCTCTTGAGAGAACTCCACGCTGAAAGAAGCTGCAAGAAAACACCACACAGAGAATAATAAAAACACAAACTGGTAGCGAAAAACATGGCCTGGCGCTGAGAAGGAGCCTACGCTGAAGAAGCCCGTGCTGAGAGCAGCCTGTCCTGCTCCAGCCAAGCTCGGCCTGCGCAGAGCGGCGGCTAGGGAACCCTAGCCGCGGAAGGACGCCGTTCCATTCTCATTCGCTGAAATTACAATCTTGAATTTTGTTCTAATTAATTGTTTCAACAATTTATTAATTCTACAAATGACTAATTGATCCAGCAACACACTACTTACCTGTTGTATTCATTATAGCACTTATTTAGTTTGGTTTAATATTTGTTTTAAAGGAAAAATATTATTAGCTCGCGCAGATAATATTAAGATGGTTATTGGATTAAGAGAAGAGTTTTACTATTGTTGCAAATCTTTTGATGAGAAAGTAAAAACAAAGGTTTTAAGATTTTATTAAGATTATAATCTTAATAGTGATTAGATTAAGTAGAGTATATGTATTATTATCCATAGATAATTGTTCCAATTCAGTTGCTTGTGATTTGGAAGCTATATAAATACAAAGCAAAAATAGATTTATAAAGTGATCAATTTGAGGAATATTTTATAGAGTTTTTTTTTTAATGTGTAAAGTAATTAATGGTACTAAAGTTTTGGCATTTCAAAGATGTTTCAAGGAAATTTTATACTCCATTTCCAGGCAATTGGCATGGTGGAAGATGGGTTTGGGATAAAAATTGTGAAATTTGGCATTTTCCATTTTCCTCAACAACATAAAACTAATCAAGAATATCAAAAACTCATTTTTAACAATTACATTTTATTTTTTTAATTTAAAGTAAGTTGAAAAAACCATTAAAAAAAATTTAAACATCATAAAAAAATAAAATATATGTAATAATAAAAACATAAGTTAAAAAAATATGAAAAATATATATAATTTTAAAAAATAACCATGTCAAATATATATGTGTGTGTGTGTGTTTTAAACAAATATATATTAACAAATAGTAAAGAAAAATGGGTTGGGCCATTCCAAGAATGGTCCCCCTAAAAACTTTCTCGCCCTTATATATATATATATATATATATATATATATATATATGCCATGACATTTTTTAAGATTTTTTTTCTTTGGTTTCTTTAATATTGTTTCATATTAAAGCATGGGTAGCCACAGTTTGACATTTTCTTCAACAACATAAAACTAGTCAAAAATTGAAAAAAAAAACTTATTTTTAACAATACACTTACATTTTGTTTTTTCTTAATTTATAGTAAGTTGAAAAAAACATATGAAAACATTAAAACATCTTAAAAAGAATAAAGTAAATATATAAAATAATAAAAACATAAGTGAAAAAAATATGAAAAAATATATAACTTTCAAACAAAACCATGAAAAATATATATAAATTTTAAACAAATACTTATTAACAAAATAATAAATAAACTTTAATTACTATAAACGGGTTCCACCTTCAGGAGAATTGCTCCCATTAAAAACTTCCTCACCTCTTATATATATTGCTTATACAAAAGCCTCAAAAAATTTAAGAATTTTTTTTTTCATGTGAATATATATATATATATATATATATATATATATATATAAGTTTTAAACAAATGGATATTAACAAAATAATTTAAAAAAGTTTGAATAGTATAAAGCGGTTTTAAGACTTTTTTCACCCTTTACATATATTGCCTATGCAAAAACCACAAAACCTTTTAAATTTTTGTTTTTTTATTTTTTTCTTTGATTTATAAAATATTTTGTTAGACTAACATATTATTTATTATTTTTAATATTGTTTCATATTTTATGTTGTTTGATAGTTTAAGTTTTATATTTTATAATTTATATTGTTTTACATTTTATATATATAATATCTAAAAAATCTATTCAAGAATATCAAAAAGTCATTTTTAACAATAGATATATTTACATTTTCTTTTAATTCACAATAAGTTAAAAAAAATGTAAAAACATTTAAAAATTGTAAAAGGATAACACCAATATGTAACAATAAAAACATAAGTGAAAAAAAAACATATGAAAATATATTTCACTTTTAAACAAAACCATGTGATATATATATATATATATATATATATATAAACAAAATAATTAAAAAAAAATAGAGTAAAGGGGTAGACTCATTCTTAAAATCCCTACGCTTAAGAACTTCCTTGGACCGTATATATTGTTTATACAAAGTTTTCTTTGGGTTTTAAAATATTTTGTTATAGTAACATATTATTTTGTTTTTTAATATTGTTTCAATTTTATGTTGTTTTATATTATATATATATTTTTTAAAGATAGTTTTTTTCTTTTTTACCATTTTTTTTAATATTGTAAATTGGTGTTTATTGTGGTATTTTTTTAAATTATTTTTTTAAACAAATTTGTTATAGTTTTTAAAGTTAATGTAAATTTTTAATTTTTTAGAGTAATTTATATTTATAATTTAGTTGTATTTTGATTGTTTGGTTTAATTGTTTTTAACGTGTTTAATGTTTTTTTATGATTTTTTCTTTTTTCATTTTAGCAGTTTTCATTCAACAATGTGCTACTAGGGTCAGAAATTCCTTTATTTTATATGGAAAGAGTTGTCTAATAATTTCTATAATAATTTATGTTTAATATAGTGCAATATTTTTTAATTGTTACTAAGAGGTTTAATAAATATAGTTTTAAATTATGATAAAATGATATAATTATACCATTTTTTGAAATAGTGTGTTACTGTTAGCTTCAATTTTCAATTTGGGGCTTGATTTTAAGGTTATTGTAAAAAAACATTAAAGACTATTTTTGTCCATGTCCACATTTTTAGCCCAAAGAAAAAAAGTGGTGCTATTGGCCCAAAGAAAAAAAGAGGTGCTACCAGTAGCACCTCTTTTTTTCTTGAAGGTGGTTTTTTGTGTTTTTCACAAAAATAGGAGTTTTTATGGCTAGAATTCTCATTTTGAGTATAAAGTTCTCATCAAGATGTATAACATGTTTTATGATATGCATAGATTTTTTTTCTTTCTTCAACTACATTTAGATTCGGTTGTATCTTAACCATCTGGTCCTTCATATCCTTTAATAATTATGGTTGAACAATGACACTATTTGTTAGGTTATCCCAAGTGATGGGAGTTTTGCACTTCCTACCATGCATGGTCTCGAAAGGACTCATCTTCAAAGATGAATGGCATGCATTATTATCAGCAAATTCCAACAAGTGTGAATAGTCTTCCCACTTATATGGTTGATCCATCTCATACATGTTTAACAACATATCTTAATTCACTTTGTTAACTCTTTTTGTTTGTCCATCTGTCTGAGGGTGGACCGTATGTTGTACTCATGTTTATACTTGTTCAAAATCCCTCGAACAATACTTTCCAAAAGTTATAAGTAAATTTTGAATCTCTTTCTCATAGTATACCCTTCGAAATACCATGCAATTTGGCTACTTATTTCATGTAAATATATGTAATCTTAGGTACTTTGTGAGTTCTCTTTACTAGAAAGAAGTGTCCTAAATTAGTCGACTTATCTTCCACAACCATGATAACATCATTTTGCAATTTGTCTTGGGTAACTTGATGATGAAATCCATCGTCACTACATCCCATTTCCATCCTGGTTTTGGAAACGAATGCAACAATCCTGTTGGACGTCGATGTTCAACTTTAAATTTTTGACATGCACCTAGATATATATTCTACAACATCATTCTTCATCCTTGGCCAATAGTATTGTTTCCTTACTGTTGCTACTGTTTTTTTATAACCTAAATGTTTGGCATAAGGAGCATCATGCATCTCCTTTAGAGACATCTTCCTCATATCTCCAACATCATACACATAAACTCTATCTCTCTGCATGATGATCCAATTTTCTTTAAAATTATATTTATCAAATTTTTGTGTAATTATCCATTGTTTCAATCATTATTTCACCTCCTCATAAAGTTCATTTGTAACAATTGCTTCAATGAAGATCCCTAAGTATTTTGTTAAACTAACATATTATTTAGTATTTTTAATATTGTTTCATATTTGATATTGTTTTATAATTTAAGTTTTAGATTTTATAATTTATATATATATATATTCAAGAATATCAAAATTTATTTTTAACAATAGATATACTTACATTTTCTCTTTTAATTTACAATAAGTTTAAAAAAATCTAAAAATATTTAAAAATAGTTAAAAGGATAAAGCCAATAGAATAATAATAATAAAAACACACGTTAAAAAAAGAATATATAAAAAATAATCACTTTTAAACAAAACCATATATATATATATATATATATATATATATACTAACAAAATAATTAAAATAAATAAATAAAGTAAAGGGGTAGACTAATTCTCAGAATCCGTGTACTTAAGAACTTCTTTACCCTTTATATATTGTTTATACAAAAACCACAAAACCTTTAAAAAAAAGATTTGATTTCTTTGGGTTTTAAATTATTTTGTTATAATAACATATTATTTGGTTTTTTAATATTGTTTCCATTTTATGTTGTTTTATATTTTATATTTTATATTGTTTTATCTTTTCTATATATATTTTTGTTCTTTTTATCATCTGTTTTTTTAATATTGTAAATTGTGTTTGTTGTGGTATTTTTTTTTTAAATTATTATTTTTAAGAAAAATTCTTATAGTTTTTAAACTTAATGTAAATTTTTGATTTTTTTAAGAGTATTTTTTATTTTTTATTTAGTTGTATTTTGATTGTTTTGTTTAATTGTTTTTAATGTGTTTAAGGTCTTTTTTATGATTTTTTTATTTTATTTTATTTGTAGTAGTTTTTGTTCAACAATCTGCTCTTAGGGCCAGAAATTCCTTTATTTTATATGGAAAGAGTGGTCTAATAATTTCTATAATAATTTATGTTTAATATAGTGCAATATTTATAAATTGTTACTAAGAAGTTTAATAAATATAATTTTAAATTATGATAGAATGATATAATTATGCATTTTTTGAAATAGTGTACTACTAATCAATTCGAGGCTTGATTTTAAGGTTATTGTAAATAACAAGAAAGATTGGTTTCGTCCATGTCCCCCACCCCCGTAAAAATAAATTGGGTCTACCGGTAGCACCACTTTTTGATTTGGAGGTGTTTTTTGATGTTTTTTTCACAAAAATTGGAGTTTTTTATGTCTAGAATTCTCATTTTGAGTATAAAGTTCTGATCAAGTTGTATAACATGTTTTATGATATGCATAGATTTTTTTCTTTCTTCAACTACATTTAGATTCGGTTGTATCTTAACCATCTGGTCCTCCATATGCTTTAATAATTATGGTCGAACAATGACACTATTTGTTGGGTTATCCCAAGTGATGGGAGTTGTGCACTTCCTACCATGCATGGTCTCGAAAGGACTCATCTTCAAAGATGAATGGCTTGCATTATTATCAGCGAATTCCAACAAATGTGAATAGTCTTCCCACTTATATGGTTGATCCATATCATACTAATTTAACAACATATCTTAATTCACTTTGTTAACTCTTTTTGTTTGTCCATCTGTTTGAGGGTGGACTGTATGTTGTACTCATGATTAGACTTGTTCAAAATCCCTCAAACAATACTTTCCAAAAGTTAGAAGTAAATTTTGAATCTCTTTCTCATAGTATACCCTTCGAAATACCATGCAATTTGGCTACTTATTTCATGTAAATATATGCAGTCTTAGGTACTTTGTGAGTTCTCATTACTAGAATGAAGTGTCCTGAACTAGTCGACTTATATTGTTGATGTATTTGTAACTTCGGAATGTATTCATCTATGTATCTTATGTATTGTAACCCGATTTTTATTCCGAGATGTATCTATAATGTAATTGAGACATGTTGTCATGCCTCAATGTTCTGATTGGGAGAATCAATAATGTAAACAAGTCATGTCAAGTCATAGTGGGTAACCCTCCGATTGTCTAAGGGTTAAAGTCCCCGCAATTCTAGGGCACTAGGGTTATTAGACTCTCCTAGTAGAGGTTGGCCCTGGTAGGGTTTTAGTCATGTCGATATTAGTATAAATAGAGAACTGGAGTCTCTATTTATCACACAACTCATACAGACTCAAGTGTAGCACATAGTTGAGGAAGGAGAAGACACTGGGGATAGATAAGAAGAAGATTACTGCTGTCGAGAGATCACTTACTGTTTTGCGGCTTTTACTATTTTGGTGTTGATTCTATCTCTGAGGAAGTTGCAGGGTTTTCTCCATTTATGGTTTCCCCAAGGATAAACACTGTGTTCATTGTCTCTTGTGTTTGATTGTTGTACTTATTATTCTCTCAGTGAAGATCCTAATATAATTATAGCTTAATGATGAAATTCTAACATGGTATTAGAGCTAACCTGAGAAGAAGACACTGTGCAACTGCGGGAACTAGGGATTCCTTACATTTGTGGATCTTCTTCCACATATTTTCAGCAAAAGTAGGGGGGAATAACTCTCCTCCCTAGGGCACATCTTTTTGTCGAAGCAGAATCCAATTCTGAGGTTTTTTAGTTTTGGACCCAACACTACTGCCGAAAATTAGGGCTTTTCACAGAAGAGGAATTTTTAAGTGAGCCCAGGACTGGATTGATCTCCTCCCCAAAATCGAAGTTAGGGATAAATTTCAAGGTATTTGGGTGAACAGATCTCTGGAAAAGAAAAACCCTAATTTTCTACTGAACCAGCACTACAGGATTTCAGCTCAAGTTTCAAATCCGACATCTTGAACCTGGTAAGATCTAAATATTTTGTATTTCCATTTGAGGTTCTCAATTTAAGATGTCTCATCATACCAAGCTTGGTGAAAAGCTTGAGGGAGCTGATAACTTTTGAGCTTGGAAGTATAGGATCTCCCTGGTCCTGGAAGAGAATGAATTAGACTCCTATATCAATGAGGAGGTTCTAGTTATGATAGGGAGATGAGGCTAAGGCCTTGCATAAGAAGAAGTTGGTTATGGAAAAGAGAATCATTGTTTATTCTATCAAGGATCATCTCATACCACAAGTTTCCTCCCTTAAGACACCTAAATCTATGTTTGATGCCCTAACCAAATTGTTTGAAGGGAAGAACATTAACAGGAAGATGACCTTGAGAAACCAATTAAAGAATGTGAAGATCTAGAATGCTGAGACTATTCAGTCTTACTTTACAAGGGTTTCTCAGATCAAAGAGCAGCTAGAAGTAGTAGATGAAGAAGTGGAAAATGTAGAGATTGTGATGACCACCTTCAATGGTCTCACTAGATCATGGGACTCCTTCATTCAAGGAATCTATGCCAGAAAGAAGTTAGTAAAGTTCAGCAGGTTATGGGAAGAATGCTCTCAAGAAGAAGCTAGGATAGCAGCTCAAGAAGAGAATATGGGTAGTCAAGATCAAGCCCTCACAGTTCACTCCAAGAAAAATAGGAGGAGCAATTATCACTCCTTAGGTAAGGCATCACACTCTAGAAAATATCTAAATACCATTAGATGTTACACATGTGATGAGAAAGGTCACATATCCAAATTATTCCCTAACAAAAGAAATCTAAGGAAGAAGGGAAACAAGAGAAGACATCATGCCCATGTTGCAAAGGATGATGAACCTTCCACAAAGAGAATCAAACAAGAGAGTGATGACTCTTAAAGTGAGGATGAATATGCTCTAATCTCTGCTCTGACAAGAACTGTTTCACATTGAAGCAATGATTGGTTTATAGACAGTGATGCTTCCAAGCACATGACGGGATTCAAATAATCATTTGTAAAGCTATCTGAACATGAGTCACCTCACAAGGTGAAACTTGGGGATGACTACCAGTATCCAATAAAAGGTAGTGGTGAATCCCTATATAAACTAGACTCTGGAAAGTATTTGAAGATGAAGAATGTTTATTTGTTTTAGGACTAAAGAAGAACATACTCTCCATATCTGCATTGGATGCAAAAGGAGTGAGGGTTGCTTTTGTAGATGGCTAAGTTCTTATGTGTCCAAAAGGAAAGACTTTTGACGATGAAATTGTGATCGAAGAACAAGAAGGAGGCCTATAAAAGTTGAAGGGACAGCCATATCAAGTTTTGGTTCATGACACAGTAGAACCAAATGAACTATGGCATAGAAGGCTTGCACATGTGAATTACAGAGCACTACCACTTGCAAGCAAAGCTGTTGAAGGTCTTCCAGAAATATAAGAAAAACATGAAGGGGTCTGCAAAGGATGTGCGAAAGGAAAGAATACAAAGAAGACATTTCCATCTGTAGTCTGCCACACCTCCATACCTAGGAAGCCATTAAGTGATGCTTCATCAGAGACAGTTGATGTCACGATGTATCATCAGATGATTGGGTCCTTGATGTACCTGACGAACACAAGACCAGATATTTGCTTTGCTGTGAACACCTTGAGCCAATGCTTGATAGATCTGAGACATGTTCACTTGACTACTGCAAAGCATATTCTGAGGTACCTAAAGGGTACGGTTGATTATGGGCTCAAGTATAAGGCTGATAAAAGGATTAACCTGGAGGGTTATGTTGATTTAGATTGGGTAGGCAATGCCATCGATAGGAAGAGAACTTCAAGGTGTTGCTTCAGTATGGGATCAGGTGTGATCTCATGGTTTAGCAGGAAGCAATCCTGTGTGGCACTGAGTACAGCAGAAGCAGAGTATGTTGCAGCCTGTTCAGCTAGTTCTGAGGAAATATGGCTGACGAAGCTACTGTCTGATTTGTTTGATCTCCAGTTAGATGCTACTTGTATATACTGTGACAACCAGAGCTGTGTAAAGTTGTCAAAGAATCCAGTATTCCATGAAAAGTCAAAGCATATTGAGATCAAGTATCACTATATCAGGGATATGGTGCAGAGAGGAGTATTGAAGCTCCAGTATGTTGCGACGGACGAACAAATAGCTGATGTGTTGACTAAGCCATTGGCTAAGGTGAAGTTTGAGTACTTCAGGGAGAAGCTTGGTGTTCTCCAGTTCGAGGTTCCTCCCAAGAGGAAGTGATGTGTTTGTGTTGTGTCATTCCAACATGGTGAGAGGATTGGTTCCTTCCATGGTCAGATGTAAGTGTTGTGCCATTCCGACATGGTGAGAGGATTGGTTCCTTCCATGGTTATATGTAAGAGCTGTGACATGGTGAGAGGATTGGTTCCTTCCATTGTTAGGTATATGTGGATGCACATCCATCATGAAAAAGGGCTAGCTCTGTGAAGACACATCTAGTATGAAAAAGGACTAGCTCTATGTAGATGACACATCTAGCATGAAAAAGGGTCGGTTCTGTGGAGGCTCATCTAGTATGAAAAAGGACTAGCTATGAGTAGCTGCCACATCTGGTATGAAAAAGGACCAGCTCTGTGATGCCTCATCTGGTATGAAAAAGGACCAGCTCTGTGATGCCTCATCTGGTATGAAAAAGGACCAGCTCTGTGATGCCCTACCTAGTATGAAAAATGACTAGCTCTGGGAAGGCTCATCTAGTATGAAAAAGGACTAGCTCTTAGTAGTTGCCACATTTGGTATGATAAACGACCAGCTCTGTGATGCCTCATCTAGTATGAAAAAGTACCAGCTGTCAAAACCCCAAATTTTCTGAAAAATTTTCAAATTTTCAAATGCATATAATTTTAATAAATGCAGTCACTAAATGTTTGATTAGTTAACTGTTATCGAAATTCATTAATTGCTGGTTATGATTAGCAGTAGAACAGTTCTTTTCAGTTTACTGATTTTGTTCTTTTTGCGACCATAAGAGGAGACTATCATGCAAAAACTGGGCTTACTTAGCTTTCGAGCTAATGCAAAAAGTTTCTTCTTTCCTTGCAGATTACAGGTAAAGAGATTTGGCTGCTGTAATAAAAAATTCTAAATTCTTTAAGTACAAGTTTATTTGCGATTCAAAGTTCAGTAAATTCAGTAACTAAGCACATAACAATGCTGACTGAGGTAAATTCATTATCTGTTCTTCATTTATACTTCCTACGATCACTGAACTGTTTGATATCTATCATAGTTATTGTGTCAAAAGGTCTTTGAATAGGATTGTTTACAAGTAGGATACAAAATTCAAAAGTTTATGTTTAAGAAAGCACAAATACTCTTATTTCGTAAAGTGTATAAAGAAGAGGGTTTACAATCTTCTTCTACCAAAATTAAACTATTCAATGATAAGAATAAACCTGTACTGTCGCACCAGGTCTTATATACATTACCACTTATTTATACAAGTTTCAAGGTCTAACCCTTACTTTGATAAGCTTTCTCTTAAATGACTTCAGCTTCCTATGGGATAAAATTCCAAGTTTCAGAACATTAATCCAGATGATGCATTCATCAAACTATTTAGTTACCAAAGCTTTTATCCAACTTAGATAACTATAGCAAAACCATAAAGGTTAACATTATAGTACCATAGTTACTATGGTTGAATGTACAACCTGTTTAAAGTGTACCAATAGTATACTCTATAATTACAATATAAATGTTGGGAAAATACTTATAGATATAACATTCTTACTTACTCAAAAGTATAAAACCTACACCTTAATAATCATGTCATAAACCTATTTTATTAAGACCATAAAATGATCATTTTCAAGGTGGTCATTCACTTGGATGAATGGTTCTTAACAAGCCCATGACAATTTAAGTTTAAAGTCTTTTCTAAGGAAAACTCTTAAAATATTTACCTTAAACATTCCAAGTTTGTAAATAAGATGGTGTTAATGTATTTGCCACTCTAAATGTGGTGTTGATTAAATTCAAAGGTTTATTAAATACCATAACATGTTACAAGGTTCTTACCCTTGTTATCAATTGTACCCATGATAAACATAATGTTATCATTTTATTGCATTGTAAGGGTGATAATATAATATAACGTGTAGCAATAAAAGGCATCGTGATACGTTCCAAGGTAGCTACATATAAGTAAGATTATCGCTAAGGAGAATTAATACTTTTCTTCTCATAAGTCATACTTTAGATGACCCCCTTGTCATTTTTATATTTATAACGTTTAATGATAACGTTGTAGCATGGAATGAAAATATGCAAGAAGTTTGAGTTATAATAGAGTAAAGATTATACTTTGTAATATAATCCAATAGCATAACCTTAAGGGTCGTATGGTTCTTATACCTTCGATAATTACTAACAAGGTTGTTTTTGTTTGTGACATAAATATACAGGTTCCATACTACGTGCATGATGAAAATAATCAAAACTATGGATATAATCAAATGATTGGAATTCATTTGGAAAACGTTGGATTGCCAGGACTATACAAACTTACCCACATCGTATAAAAATTTATGTAGCAACGTGGCCATTTCTTAACCATGCATTGGGTTGTTAAATGGGCTGAAGTCAAACCCTACTGCGCCATTCTTCCGTCGCCTTCGGGCATCCCTCACTCTATTGCAAAAACTCCCAAGCATTGTCTTACCTTGCTTTGTGGCAGCCTCCAAATGTTATTTCTCCATTACTATTCATCCACTGCTGTAGAGAGAGGCTGTTGCAAAGCTGTCTGGTGCTTTTACGAAGGATATTGATGAATTCTTCATGGTTTTCTCCCTCGCCATTCTATTTCAACCCCTCGACTGTAACGCCTTCCTCCTTTGTGAGTGTTGCAGTGTTGTTTCTCGTAACAGCATTTGGTTGTATGCTGCGCTGTTAAGCCCTCTTCTCCATTCTGCTTGCATTCAGAGGTTTTTGCACAGCTCAATAGAGGTCACGGCTTTACCAAAATTTTAGGTAAGAGGACTGTCAGTCCTCCTTCTAATCATTAATTTGTTTTTAGAGTAATAATAATCCTTTTTAACAGGTTTTAACATGAACTTTGATTATTACAGGTCGATCTTTTTTTTTCTGCTTGGCTGTACGAAGTTCCAACAGCAGCTTGGGGTTTACGGTAAGCCTGGTTTTAACCATGGCCGTTACTTTACTTGGTCCATCTAGAACAAAATGGGTTGTGCTGTTAAGAACTGTCGCCTTTAGGGTTTTTGTTTACTTGTTACTTTGTATTGTGGCTTATTCTTACAGTTATAGGAGGCCCTTGAGCTACATGCAGGCACTCTAACTCTGGCCGTCAATGCATAAAAAAAAACTTTGTAGAAGCCATGGCTTCAGTAGTCCTTCACTTAGATTTGACTGTGTAAATACCAAGGTTAAGAAACAACTTGGAATACGGGTTTGGAAACCCTCAATTCCATACTTCTGTGGATGTTTTATACTTACAAGGTTTTTAAACCCTAACTTAATATATTAGTTGTTAAACAGCCCCTTTTGTTATCTGGTGCTTACAATGTCTTAATGCAAATTATTTAATTTTTTTGTTTACTTGCATTAATATATTAATACTCTATAAGCGTGGCTGTAAAAGAAATATTTATATGATCTTGGAAAATTATCTTAGGTTAATAATATATCTGTAAATTATTTAGTTAATTTGTATTAAATAGATCAACTTGATAGAACAAGCAGACTGTGGTTCTATTTGCTTGATTTATATTTAAGGTGAAGTACTTTGAGTAACTAATAGTTACTCCCTTTTTAAGTACATAAATTTTATGTAATCTAGTAGTACTAAAATTGACTAGATTATCCATTATTACTGTTCCTGTATTTAGTATTTTAACTTGCATAATTTATCTATACAGTACATAAAATAAACAGATTATTGTTGTTCTTGTATTCATAGATACTTAGTTAATTTATTTGAAAGTGTTGGTATTGTTATTATATAACTATTATCTTGTAGCTTATAATATATTTGTGTTTTATTACAGTAAATAAGGTATCTGTTATGAACAACCCTTTTTTATAACTCCCATTCCAATTACTGGTGATCTTACAATATAATACATTGTTTTCATTTAATAATAATCTATAGAGTTGTGCTATAAATGTTATAATCATCAACTGTATTTTTTTTTTGTTATAAACACAAGATAAATTATTATTTATCTACTGTGTTCTTACATCTTCTATATTCTATAATATTTCTTTTAAAATAACCAGTGAACAATTATAAAATTTATTTATAAAAAAAAACTTAATCTGTTTACTGCATAGTTAGTATTTTACTCAGTAATACTTTAAGAATTATAATCTATAGTTACATATTTTGTTTACGAATAACTAGATAAAACAGAATTTAAGTGAATAACCTATGTACATTTATATATGTTCGTTTGTAAGAGAATCGTGCTAAGAACTGAGATACCTGTAGAATGAATTTTAAATCTAACTATTCTGTCTTTTCATTAAATTCTGAAATGAAACAGTCATTAAGATTGAAATAAATAAAATGTAAATCTATAAAGCACTTAGGTTACTAAGAGTAACTAAAAATCAAGAACTGTACAGAAAAAACTACTCTCATTCCAAGATAATTCCTCTGAAAATAACACAGTGATATTACTCTATGATTTTACTATCATTCCATTCTATATTATCATCATTTCATCCTTCTATAATTTCACCCCTGTGCTGGAGTACGGTCCGGTGAACCCAGATGTGGAAAAACACAGTGGGTCTTTATTTTCATCAATAGATTCAATTACTGATAACTAAAACATTTACATTATTAAACTAGCTAACATTTCTGTTATAAATATAAACAGAACATTCATCCATTCACACTCATTAAAACAAAAATAGTTAAGTGACAGAACCTGTTTGAACTGGCACAACAACAGCAATGGGAGGCCGGTCGTCCCTACCAACTCCTGGAGAGCGCTCAAACAGCGACTCCTCAGGACCTCTGAGCTTGGTCTAGTCTTCCTGGCTGGAACTAGGTGCAGCAAAGTCAGTTACCAGTCTTCAAACTCAGTATTAATCTAGAAATTATTAGTAAGTTCTCCCAGCTAACAAGCTGTAATGAACCAAGTTGCTGCAGCAATCCTCTCAGAACAACTTCCTTACTGTTTTTCCCTCTTTCCTCAATGAATTTCCTGAATAACATTCACCTAAATA
>LPNX010902521.1:0-15317 GCA_001517045.1 Pseudotsuga menziesii | reverse complement strand
TAACTAGGAAGGTATTCTTTCGACACAATTTTCAGCACTGGTCTTCTTCTCTTTATCAACTGGATCATCTCATCATCTGCATCTCAGGTTTCTGAGTCTTCAATTCATCTCCGTCTTCAAGTCATCTTCATCTTCAAGTCATCGGATTTGGATCATCTCTCAATCTGGATCATCATGGGACATCATCATTGGATCTGGATCATCACTGGCTATCATCACTGGATCTGGATCATCACTTGATCTGGATCGTCACTGCTGGATCATCATCACTCGATCTGGATCATCACTAGGCATCATCACAGGTGCTATCTCTTGATTCATCTCGTCATAGGAACCCCTACAAAGCCAGTCCTTTTTCATACTGGATATATCATCTCAGAGCTGGTCCTTTTTCATACTAGATGAGGCAGCTACTTAGAGCTAGTCCTTTTTCATACTAGATGAGCCTTCCCAGAGCTAGTCCTTTTTCATACTAGGTAGGGCATCATAGAGCTGGTCCTTTTTCATACTAGATGAGGCATCCCAGAGCTAGTCCTTTTTCATACCAGATGTGGCAGCTACTCAGAGCTAGTCATTTTTCATACTAGATGAGCCTTCCCATAGCTAGTCCTTTTTCATACTAGGTAGGGAATCACATAGTTGGTCCTTTTTCATACCAGATGAGGCATCACAGAGATGGTCATTTTTCATACAAGATGTGGCAACTACTCAGAGCTAGTCCTTTTTCATACTAGGTAGGGCATCACAGAGCTGGTCATTTTTCATACCAGATGTGGCAACTACTCAGAGCTAGTCCTTTTTCATACTAGATGAGCCTTCCCAGAGCTAGTCCTTTTTCATACTAGGTAGGGCATCATAGCGTTGGTCCTTTTTCATGCCAGATGAGGCATCACAGAGCTGGTCCTTTTTCATACCAGATGTGGTAGCTACTCGGAGCTAGTCCTTTTTCATACTAGATGAGCCTCCACAGAGCAAACCCTTTTTCATGCTGGATGTGTCATCTACATAGAGCTAGTCCTTTTTCATACTAGATGTGTCTTCACAGAGCTAGCCCTTTTTCATGCTGGATGTGGCATCCACATATACCTGACAATAGAAGGAACCAATCCTCTCACCATGTCACAGCTCTTACATATAACCATGGAAGGAACCAATCCTCTCACCATGTCGGAATGGCACAGCACTTACATCTGACCATGGAAGGAACCAATCCTCTCACCATGTCGAAATGGCACAGCACAGACACATCACTTCCTCTTGGGAGGAACCTCGAACTGGAGAAAACCAAGCTTCTCCCTGAAGTACTCAAACTTCACCTTATCCAATGGCTTAGTCAACACATCAGCTATCTATTCATTCGTCGCAACATACTGGAGCTTCACTGCTCCTCTTTGTACCATATCCCAGATATAGTGATACTTGATCTCAATATGCTTCAACTTTTCATGGAATACTGGATTCTCTAACAACTTTACACAGCTCTGGTTGTCACATTATATACAAGTAGCATCTAACTGGAGATCAAACAAATCAGACAGTAGCTTCCTCAGCCATATTGCCTCACAACTAGCTGAATAGGCTGCAACATACTCTGCTTCACTTGTACTCAGTGCCACACAGGATTGCTTCTTGCTAAACCATGAGATCACACCTGATCCCATACTGAAGCAACACCCTGAAGTGCTCTTCCTATCGATGGCACTGCCTACCCAATCTAAATCAAAATAACCCTCCAGGTTAATCCTTTTATCAGCCTTATACTTGAGCCCATAATCAACCATACCCTTCAGGTACCTCAGAATAAGCTTTGCAGCAGTCAAGTGAACATGTCTCGGATCTATCAAGTATTGGCTCAAGGTGTTCACAGCAAAGCAAATATCTGGTCTTGTGTTCATCAAGTAAATCAAGGACCCAATCATCTGATGATACATCGTGACATCAACTGTCTCTGATGAAGCATCACTTATGTATTTGTAACTTCAGAATGTATTCATTTATGTATCTTATGTATTGTAACCCGATGTTTATTCTGGGATGTATATATAATGTAATTGAGTCATGTTGTCATGCCCCAATGTTCCTATTGGGATAATCAATAATGTAAAGAAGTCATGTCAAGTCATAGTGGGTAACCCTCCGATTGTCTAAGGGTTAAAGTCCCCGCAGTTCCCAGGCACTAGGGTTATTAGACTCTCCTAGTAGAGGTCAGCCCTAGTAGGGTTTTAGTCATGTCAGGATTAGAATAAATAGGGAAATGGATTCTCTATTTATCACACAACTCATACACACTCAAGTGTAGCGCATAGTCGAGGAAGGAGAAGACACTGGGGCTAGATAAGAAGAAGATTACTTTTGTCGGGAGATCACTTACTGTTTTGGGGATTTTACTATTTTGGTGCTAATTCTATCTCTGAGGAAGTTGTGGGGTTTTCTCCATTTATGTTTTCCTCAAGGATAAACACTGTGTTCATTGTCTCTTGTGTTTGATTGTTGTACTTGTTATTCTCTCAGTAAAGATCCTAATATAATGCTAGCTTAATGATGAAAATCTAACATATATTCGACAACCATGATAGCATCATTTTGCAATATCGTCTTAGGTAACTTGATGATCAAATCCATTCTATATTATCATCATTTCATCCTTCCATAATTGCACCCCTGTGCTGGAGTACGGTCTGGTGAACCCAGATGTGGAAAAACACAGTGGGTCTTTATTTTCATCAATAGATTCAATTACTTATAACTAAAACATTTACATTATTAAACTAGCTAACACTTCTGTTATATAATATAAACAGAACATTCATCCATTCACACTCATTAAAACAAAAATAGTTAAGTGACAGAACCTGTTTGAACTGGCACAACAACAGCAATGGGAGGCCGGTCGTCCCTACCAACTCCTGGAGAGCGCTCAAACAGCGACTCCTCAGGACCTCTGAGCTTGGTCTAGTCTCCCTGGCTGGAACTAGGTGCAGCAAAGTCAGTTACCAGTCTTCAAACTCAGTATTAATCCAGAAATTATTAGTAAGTTCTCCCAGCTAACAAGCTGTAATGAACCAAGTTGCTGCAGCAATCCTCTCAGAACAACTTCCTTACTGTTTTTCCCTCTTTCCTCAATGAATTTCCTGAATAACATTCACCTGAATGAATTCTCTCTGGAAATTATCTGAGCAGCCTCAGCTCTCTTCATTGAGTACTTTTAAAAGATTGCCTAGGTCTTTTTGGGTTAGTTGTCATTTAATGAGCCACCTGCTCTGATCCCACTTTCTTGGGGGATCATGACCCCAAATATAGGGAAGTTGCCACCTGCAACTTAGGAAGTGTTTGAGGATGCTGCCACTTATCTTTTGCCCTCCACCTAGTTCCATCCACCAGTTTGACCAGTAACCTCTTTTTAACAGCTCTCCCATGCTGTTGTCTCCACAATTTATTTATTAATAATAAAATATTATGAATTACATTCCATTTCTGTTGACTCTGCTGAGTCATCAGTTCCTAATTAGAATTAAACTTAACATAATGTCTTAGGAATATAATTAAAACAATTAACATTATTTTACAAAATTGGGGTATGTGACACCAGCTATGTGATGCCCTACCTAGTATTAAAAGGGACTAGCTCTGGGAAGGCTCATCTAGTATGAAAAAGGACTAGCTCTGAGTAGTTGCCACATCTGGTATGAAAAAGGACCAGCTCTGTGATGCCTCATATGGTATGAAAAAGTACCAGGATGCCCTACCTAGTATTAAAAGGGACTAGCTCTGGGAAGGCTCATCTAGTATGAAAAAGGACTAGCTCTGAGTAGTTGCCACATCTGGTATGAAAAAGGACCAGCTCTGTGATGCCTCATATGGTATGAAAAAGTACCAGCTCTGTGATTCCCTACCTAGTATGAAATAGGACTAGCTCTGGGAAGGCTCATCTAGTATGAAAAAGGACTAGCTCTGAGTAGCTGCCTCATCTGGTATGAAAAAGGACCAGCTCTGAGATGATATATCCAGTATGAAAAAGGACTGGCTCTGTAGGGGTTCCTATGACGAGATGAATCAAGAGATAGCACCTGTGATGATGCCCAGTGATGATCTAGATCCAGTGATGATGATCCAGATCCAGTGATGATAATCCAGCAGTGATGATCCAGATCAAGTGATGATCCAGATCCAATGATGATAGCCAGTGATGATCTAGATCCAGTGATGATGTCCCATGATGATCCATATCGAGAGATCATCCAAATCTGATGACTTGAAGACTTAGAATACCTGAGATGCAGATGATGAGNGTGATGATGATCCAGATCCAGTGATGATAATCCAGCAGTGATGATCCAGATCAAGTGATGATCCAGATCCAATGATGATAGCCAGTGATGATCTAGATCCAGTGATGATGCCCCATGATGATCCATATCGAGAGATCATCCAAATCCGATGACTTGAAGACTTAGAATACCTGAGATGCAAATGATGAGATGATCCAACAATGAAGCCATTAAGTGATGCTTCATCAGAGACAATTGATGTCACGATGTGTTTAATGAATGCACCAACAATATTCATGTGTTTAATGAATGGAGTGTTGAGAAAATACTTAGATAAATTTGTGATTGTAATCTTGGATGAGATCCGTGTTTATTCCAAGAAATAATATGAATATGAAGAACATTTACGGTTGGTAATGCAAGTTCGTAGAAAACATCAATTGTATGTCCAAATAAGAAAGTGTTCTTTCTATCAAGGAAAAATCCACTACCTAGGGTGTATCATATCTAAAGAGGGTGATTCGGTAGATCCTTAGAAGATAAGAGCCATTATAGAATGGCCCACACCTAGGAATGTATCAGAAGTAAGATCTTTCATGGGATTAGCTAGGTACTATCTAGATTCATCGAAGGAATCTCAAATTTATCTCATGTTATCACATCTTTGTAGAAGAAGAGTGTAAATTTCAAGTGGAATCCTAAGTGTTAAGATACTTTTCAAAGGCTTAGGGAACATCGAAGGAATCTCAAATTTATCTCATGTTATCACATCTTTGTAGAAGAAGAGTGTAAATTTCAAGTGGAATCCTAAGTGTTAAGATACTTTTCAAAGGCTTAGGGAAATTACTACTAGTTCCCATGCTCTAAATATTACATACCTTGAAGGAAACTTTGTTTTGTGCAAAAATGTATGTAAGCAAGGAGTTGGTGGAGTATTGATGCAATATGGTTATATGATCCGTTATGAATTGGGAAATTTGAAGGAACATGAGTAGAACTATGCCACCCATGACTTAGAGATTGCATCTATCATTGATTCCTTGAATATTTAGATACATTATATAATGTCTANTGGGAAATTTGAAGGAACATGAGTAGAACTATGCCACCCATGACTTAGAGATTGCATCTATCATTGATTCCTTGAATATTTAGATACATTATATAATGTCTGAAACGTTTGTGTTGAGAACTAACCATCCTGGGTTAAAATACTTGTTTGAGCAACCTAATTTCAATGAAAGACAGAGGAGGAAGATGTAGTTATTATGTGAATATGACTTTGACATCAAGCATATCAAAGGTAAGGAAAATAAAGTAGCTCGTGCACTTAGTATGAAGATACATGTGATGCAAGCAGAAACTATCAACACTAGCACAACATATTAAAAGGATAAGATCATTGAAGCAAGTGTTACAAATGAACTTTATCAGGAGGTGAAATAATGATTGAAACAACGGAAAATTACACAAAAATTTGATAAATATAATTTCAAAGAAAATTGGATCATCATGCAGAGAGATAGAGTTTATGTGTATGATGCTGGAGATATAAGGAAGATGTCTCTAAATGAGATGCATGATGCTCCTTATGCCGAACATTCAGGTTATTAGAAAATAGTAGCAGCAGTNTTGGATCATCATGCAGAGAGATAGAGTTTATGTGTATGATGCTGGAGATATAAGGAAGATGTCTCTAAATGAGATGCATGATGCTCCTTATGCCGAACATTCAGGTTATCAGAAAATAGTAGCAGTAGTAAGGAAACAATACTATTGGCCAGGGATGAAGAATGATGTTGTAGAATATATATCTAGGTGCATGTCAAAAATTTAAAGTTGAACATCGACGTCCAACAGGTTTTTTGCATCCATTTCCAAAACTAGGATGGAAATGGGATGTAGTGACAATGGATTTGATCATCAAGTTACCTAAGACGATATTGAAAAATGATGCTATCATGGTTGTCGAATATATGTTAGATTTTCATCATTAAGCTAGCATTATATTAGGATCTTTACTGAGAGAATAACAAGTACAACAATCAAACACAAGAGACAATGAACACAGTGTTTATCCTCAAGGAAACCATAAATGGAGAAAACCCCACAACTTCCTTAGAGATAGAATCAGCACCAAAATAGTAAAATCCCCAAAACAGTAAGTGATCTCCTGACAGCAGTAATCTTATTCTTATCTAGCCCCAGTGTCTTCTCCTTCCTCAACTATGCGCTACAATTGAGTGTGTATGAGTTGTGTGATAAATAGAGACTCCAGTTCTCTATTTATACTAATCCTGACATGACTAAAACCCTACCAGGGCCAACCTCTACTAGGAGATTCTAATAACCCTAGTGCCCCGGAACTGCGGGGACTTTAACCCTTAGACAATCGGAGGGTTACCCACTATGACTTGGCATGACTTGTTTACATTATTGATTCTCCCAATCAGAACATTGAGGCATGACAACATGACTCAATTACATTATAGATACATCCCAGAATAAACATCAAGTTACAATACATAAGATACATAGATGAATACATTCCGAAGTTATAAATACATCAACACTCCCTCTTAACTAGGAAGGTATTCTTTCGACACAATTTTCAGCACTGGTCTTCTTCTCTTTATCAACTGGATCATCTCATCATCTGCATCTCAGGTTTCTGAGTCTTCAAGTCATCTCTGTCTTCAAGTCATCTTCATCTTCAAGTCATCGGATTTGGATCATCTCTCAATCTGGATCATCATGGGACATCATCATTGGATCTGGATCATCACTGGCTATCATCACTAGATCTGGATCATCACTTGATCTGGATCGTCACTGCTGGATCATCATCACTCGATCTGGATCATCACTGGGCATCATCACAGGTGCTATCTCTTGATTCATCTCGTCATAGGAACCCCTACAAAGCCAGTCCTTTTTCATACTGGATATATCATCTCAGAGCTGGTCCTTTTTCATACTAGATGAGGCAACTACTCAGAGCTAGTCCTTTTTCATACTAGATGAGCCTTCCCAGAGCTAGTCCTTTTTCATACTAGGTAGGGCATCATAGAGCTGGTCCTTTTTCATATTAGATGAGGCATCACAGAGCTAGTCCTTTTTCATACCAGATGTGGCAGCTACTCAGAGCTAGTCATTTTTCATACTAGATGAGCCTTCCCATAGCTAGTCCTTTTTCATACTAGGTAGGGCATCACAGAGCTGGTCATTTTTCATACCAGATGTGGCAACTACTCAGAGCTAGTCCTTTTTCATACTAGATGAGCCTTCCCAGAGCTAGTCCTTTTTCATACTAGGTAGGGCATCACAGAGCTGGTCATTTTTCATACCAGATGTGGAAACTACTTAGAGCTAGTCCTTTTTCATACTAGATGAGCCTTCCCAGAGCTAGTCCTTTTTCATACTAGGTAGGGCATCATAGAGTTGGTCCTTTTTCATGCCAGATGAGGCATCACAGAGCTGGTCCTTTTTCATACCAGATGTGGTAGCTACTCGAAGCTAGTCCTTTTTCATACTAGATGAGCCTCCACAACGCAAACCCTTTTTCATGCTGGATGTGTCATCTACATAGAGCTAGTCCTTTTTCATACTAGATGTGTCTTCACAGAGCTAGCCCTTTTTCATGCTGGATGTGGCATCCACATATACCTGACAATAGAAGGAACCAATCCTCTCACCATGTCACAGCTCTTACATATAACCATGGAAGGAACCAATCCTCTCACCATGTCGGAATGGCACAGCACTTACATCTGACCATGGAAGGAACCAATCCTCTCACCATGTCGAAATGGCACAGCACAGACACATCACTTCCTCTTGGGAGGAACCTCGAACTGGAGAAAACCAAGCTTCTCCCTGAAGTACTCAAACTTCACCTTATCCAATGGCTTAGTCAACACATCAGCTATCTGTTCATTCGTCGCAACATACTGGAGCTTCACTGCTCCTCTCTGCACCATATCCCAGATATAGTGATACTTGATCTCAATATGCTTCAACTTGTCATGGAATACTGGATTCTCTAACAACTTTACATAGCTCTGGTTGTCACATTATATACAAGTAGCATCTAACTGGAGATCAAACAAATCAGACAGTAGCTTCCTCAGCCATATTGCCTCACAACTAGCTGAATAGGCTGCAACATACTCTGCTTCAGTTGTACTCAGTGCCACACAGGATTGCTTCCTGCCAAACCATGAGATCACACCTGATCCCATACTGAAGCAACACCCTGAAGTGCTCTTCCTATCGATGGCACTGCCTACCCAATCTGAATCAAAATAACCCTCCAGGTTAATCCTTTTCTCAGCCTTATACTTGAGCCCATAATCAACCGTACCCTTCAGGTACCTCAGAATAAGCTTTGCAGCAGTCAATTGAACATGTCTCGGATCTATCAAGTATTGGCTCAAGGTGTTCACAGCAAAGCAAATATCTGGTCTTGTGTTCATCAAGTAAATCAAGGACCCAATCATCTGATGATACATCGTGACATCAACTGTCTCTGATGAAGCATCACTTATGTATTTGTAACTTCAGAATGTATTCATTTATGTATCTTATGTATTGTAACCCGATGTTTATTCTGGGATGTATATATAATGTAATTGAGTCATGTTGTCATGCCCCAATGTTCCTATTGGGAGAATCAATAATGTAAACAAGTCATGTCAAGTCATAGTGGGTAACCCTCCGATTGTCTAAGGGTTAAAGTCCCCGCAGTTCCCAGGCACTAGGGTTATTAGACTCTCCTAGTAGAGGTCAGCCCTAGTAGGGTTTTAGTCATGTCAGGATTAGAATAAATAGAGAAATGGATTCTCTATTTATCACACAACTCATACACACTCAAGTGTAGCGCATAGTTGAGGAAGGAGAAGACACTGGGGCTAGATAAGAAGAAGATTACTTTTGTCGGGAGATCACTTACTGTTTTGGGGATTTTACTATTTTGGTGCTAATTCTATCTCCGAGGAAGTTGTGGGGTTTTCTCCATTTATTTTTTCCTCAAGGATAAACATTGTGTTCATTGTCTCTTGTGTTTGATTGTTGTACTTGTTATTCTCTCAGTAAAGATCCTAATATAATTCTAGCTTAATGATGAAAATCTAACATATATTCGACAACCATGATAGCATCATTTTGCAATATCGTCTTAGGTAACTTGATGATCAAATCCATCGTCACTACATCCCATTTCCATCCTAGTTTTGGAAATGGATGCAAAAACCCTATTGGACATCGATGTTCAACTTTAAATTTTTTACATGCACCTAGATATATATTCTATAACATCATTCTTCATCCTTGGCCAATAGTATTGTTTCCTTACTGCTGCTACTATTTTCTGATAACCTGAATGTTCGGCATAAGGAGCATCATGCATCTCCTTTAGAGACATCTTCCTTATATCTCCAACATCATACACATAAACTCTATCTCTCTGCATGATGATCCAATTTTCTTTGAAATTATATTTATCTATTTTTTGTGTAATTTTCCGTTGTTTCAATCATTATTTCACCTCATGATAAAGTTCACTTGTAACACTTGCTTCAATGATCTTATCCTTTAAGTCTGTTGTGCTAGTGTTGATAGTTTCTGCATGCCTCACATGTATCTTTGTACTAAGTGCACGAGCTACTTTATTTTCCTTACCTTTGATATGCTTGATGTCAAAGTCATATTCACATAATAACTACATCTTCCTCCTCTGTCATTCATTGAAATTAGGTTGCTCAAACAAGTATTTTAACCCATGATGGTTAGTTCTCAACACAAACATTTTACACATTATATAATGTATCTAAATATTCAAGGAATCGATGATAGATGCAATCTCTAAGTCATGGGTGGCATAGTTCTACTCATGTTCCTTCAAATTTCTCAATTCATAACGGATCATATATCCATATTGCATCAATACTCCACCAACTCCTAGCTTACATACATTTTTGCACAAAACAAAGTTTCCTTCAAGGTATGTAATATTTAGAGCATGTGCACTAGTAATAATTTCCCTAAGCCTTTGAAAAGTATCTTCACACTTAGGAGTCCACTTGAAATTTACACTCTTATTCTACAAAGGTGTGATAACATGAGATAAATTTGAGAATCCTTCGATGAATCTAGATAGTACCTAGCTAATCCCATGAAAGATCTTACTTCTGATACATTCCTAGGTGTGGGCCATTCTATAATGGCTCTTATATTCTAAGGATCTACCGAATCACCCTCTTTAGATATGATACACCCTAGGTAGTGGATTCTTCCTTGATAGAAAGAACACTTTCTTATTTGGACATACAATTGATTTTTTCTACGAACTTGCATTACCAACCGTAAATGTTCTTCATGTTCGTATTCTTTCTTGGAATAAACAAGGATCTCATCCAAGATTACAATCACAAATTTATCTAAGTATTTTCTGAACACTCCATTCATTAAACACATGAATATTGTTGGTGCATTCATTAAACCAAAAATTACCATTGTGAACTCATAATTTCCATACCTTATTTTGAATGATAACTTATTGATATCTTCATTCATAATTTTAATTTGGTGGTATTCCAACCTCAACTCTATCTTTGGAAATACCATAGATCCTCTCACCTTATCAAACAAGTCATTAATTATTGGTAAGGGGTATTTTTTTAATCGCTTCTTTGTTCAACTTTCTATAATCTATGCAAAGTCTTAGAGTTACATCGTTCTTATTCAAAAATAACAAAGGGGCTCACCAAGGTGAAACACTCGGCCTTATGTAACCTTTCTTTAGTAGCTCCTCTAATTGCATATATAAATCCTTTAACTATGGAGTACTCATTCTATACGGTGTGTCATATGAAGGTATTTGTCCTAGCACTAAGTCAATAGAAAAATTAGTATCCATCTTAGGTGGGATTCCTTACTCGATTGTTGAAATATATTTCAAAAATCTTGTAGTATTAGATAATCCTATAGTTCTCAATATTTTCCTTCGCTTGACTCTTCCACATGGATTGAATATATATGGAACCCCTTTATAAGACATTTCTTCAATTTTAGACCTAAGACCTTCCTTAGGGATATCGGTTTAGGTATAGCTTTGATTGTCATCATGTTTTCTTCTTCATCCAAAAAATTATAAGTTTTATTATGACAATCTAGTATGGTATGGAGTGCATCCAACCAATCCATTTTAATCAGTACATCATATGACCCCAAGGGTATGTTTTTTATGTTTACAAAGGTTTTCACTCCATTTATTTGTAAAGGACATGCCTTTACAAATTTTGTGATTTTCCCATTGGCTCCTGTAAGAAATTGTATTGGACTTGTTATTTCAAGTTATGTTTTATTCAAATGACATTTCTCAACTATATTAGGTGCAATGTAACTATTTCTAGCTCTAGAATCAATCAAAATAGCTATGGTTTTATTAGAAATATTACCTAATACCTCAATCATTTGGGATTGGTAGTCAGCTTGCCTCCCATCCAGGGTTGCATAGACCCTCTAAACACCTCCACCTAAATATCCAATAGTTGAAGCCTCTTGAATTTTGTGAAGGTTATTCTTCTTACATGGGAAATCATTGGAAAAGTGATTTTCCTTGCATATCCAACATTCCAAGGGTGGTATTTTCTATGAAGGCTCCTCCCTTGGTTTTCCTTGTTGATAATAATTACCAATTCTGAATTTTGAACAGTTGAAACATGTATTTCTCTGCTCTTGTTTATTATTCATATCCTTCCAATTGTTTTGATATGGATCCTTACTCTTATTTTTCCATATAAGTGTTTTTCCTTCCATATCACATCCTTAAGGTTCCTTGGTCTATCATAGTGTATTTTTTTTCTATAAGATTCAGAAACACCACTTAGGAACCTTTGAATATTTACCTTCTCATCTCTGATGAGGTCTAAATACTTTGAAAGCTCTAAAAAATTCTTCTCATACACATCCATAGTCATGCTTCCAAACTTAAGATCGAAGAAGTATTCCATATTTTTGTAATAGCAATTCTCAGAGAGGTATTCCTTTTTGAATCGCTTCTTAAATTCTTCCAAGAGATTATTTCTTCATCGATGTCTTTTAGCTTAACTAGTTGATCCCACCAAATAGATGCATTTCCTTGCAAATGGTATATGGCTACCTGTGCTTCCATAATAGGTGTATATTGGTGCAAATGGAAGAAATTACCGAGTCCAAAAAACCATGCTTCAACATTTTCTCCTTGTTTTATTTCTCCATAAAAATTTGTGGGCTTAATTATTCTAAACTCTCCTACTAGTTCATCTCGAGGAGGCCTCCTCTTCATGTATCTCACTGGAGATATTTCAGGACTAGTCTCTATACTACTTGATCCAATTTGTAATTGTGATCCAATGATAGTAAGATGTTTCTTTTAAGTTAATTTTCAATTTCCTAAGCCTTTTATTTCCTTTGGTTTATGGCGACCAAGACAAAGTATTTACTTACTTAATAGTAGATTTAAATATGAAGCTTTAGCAACAATGAGATTGGTTCCTTGGTTATCTTCATAAATATTTTTAATAGATAGATAGGTTGTTCGTGAAAGAATTGACCTCGTCTTTTTACTTGCAAAGGAACTAATTTATGATATGTGAATATTAATTTATTGAGTATTAATGGTCGATTTAACCCATTATTTTACCTTTGTTGCTAAGAATCTAGAATTTTATAATCAATGTCCAAGTGTAAAAAATAAAATAATTAATGATTTATGATAAGATTTAAACTCTACTTTTGGTTAGTAGCATTCAAATCCATTTAATCCCTTCTATGGTACATGGTTACATAGAAGTTAAGCTCCATTCCAAAGACATTACATAAGAAATTATCAAGACCTTTATTGACTCACTATGGTTTAACTAAGTAATTAATTTTGTGATTATATTTTAGAAAGGGACCTTAAAGAAAATGAAAATTGATTGGAATTGTAACCCCTTATGTTGGATAAACTAATAAAAATATTAACAATTTTGGTGGAGGTAGCCCCAAGGATGGGGTGAACCACTTATCGTGGTGTCTCTGTATAATTTTTGCATTTAATGTTTCCCTTTATATTTTCCTAAATTAGTCCAAATTAATGTTATACAATTCTAGGTTGCTAAAAGAATAGTCATATTCTTTATTTGCATTTAAAGAATGTTTCTAGATTATCCTTCCTAAATATGAATATGAGACCTTGCATAAAAGGCATATGCGGAACCAGTAAAAATTCATGGACTAGTTTGGTTTAATATTTGTTATAAAGGTAAAATATATTTATGTACTAGTTTGGTTTAATATTTGTTTTAAAGGAAAAATATTATTAGCTGGGGTAGAGAATATTAAGATGGTTATTGGATTAAGAGAAGAGTTTTACTATTGTTGCAAATCTTTTGATGAGAAAGTAAGAACAAAGGTTTTAAGATTTTATTAAGATTATAATCTTAATAGTGATTAGATTGAGTATATGTATTATCATCCATAGATAATTGTTCCAATTTAGTTGCTTGTGATTTGGAAGCTATATAAATACAAAGCAAAATTAGATTTATAAAGTGATCAATTTGAGAAGGATTTTATAGAGTGTTTTTTTTTTAATGTGTAAAGTAATTAATGGTACTAAAATTTTGGCATTTCAAAGATGTTTTAAGGAAATTTTATACTCCATTTCCAGGCAATTGGCATGGCGGAAGATGGCTTTGGGATAAAAATTGTGAAATTTGGCATTTTCCTCAACAACATAAAACTAATCAAAAGTATCAAAAACTCATTTTTAACAATTACATTTTATTTCTTTAATTTAAAGTAAGTTGAAAAAACCATGTAAAAAGATTTAAACATCATAAAAAGAATAAAATATATATAATAATAAAAACATAAATTAAAAAAATATGAAAAAATATATAATTTAAAAAAATAACCATGTGATATATATATGTGTGTGTGTGTGTGTGTGTGTGTTTTAAATAAATATATATTAACAAATAATAAAGAAAAATGGGTTGGGCCATTCCAAGGATGGTCCCCCTAAAAACTTTCTCTCCCTTATATATATATATATATATGCCACAACATTTTTTAATATTTTTTTTCTTTGTTTTTTTTAATATTGTTTCATATTAAAGCACGAATAGCTATAGTTTGACATTTTCTTCAACAACATAAAACTAATCAAAAATTGAAAGAAAAAAAATATTTTTAACAATATAATTACATTTTGTTTTTTTTTAATTTATAGTAAGTTGAAAAAAACCACGTGAAAACATTAAAACATCTTAAAAGGAATAAACTAAATATATAAAATAATAAAAACATAAGTTAAAAAAAATATGAAAAAATATATAACTTTCAAACAAAACCATGTGAAAAATATATATAAATTTTAAACAAATACTTATTAACAAAATAATAAATAAAGTTTAATTGCTATAAAGGGGTTCCACCTTTCGGAGAATTGCTCCCATTAAGAACTTCCTCGCGCCTTATATATATTGTTTATACAAAAGGCTCAAAAAAATTTAAGAATTTTTTTTCCATGTGAAAAATATATATAAGTTTTAAACAAATGGATATTAACAAAATAATTAAAAAAGTTTGAATAGTATAAACGGGCTTTAAGACTTTTCTCATCCTTTACATATATTGCCTATGCAAAAACCACAAAACCTTTTAAATTTTTGTTTTTTTTATTTTTTTCTTTCATTTATAAAATATTTTGTTAAACTAACATATTATTTGGTATTTTTAATATTGTTTCATATTTTATGTTGTTTTATAATTTAAGTTTTATATTTTATAATTTAGATTGTTTTACATTATTTTATATATATATATATATAAGATCTATTCAAGAATATTAGAAAGTCATTTCTTTTAATTTACAATAAGTTAAAAAAAAATGTAAAAACATTTAAAAATTGTAAAAAGGATAACGCCAATATATAATAATAATAAAAGCATAAGTTAAAGAAAAAACATATAAAAATATATATCACTTTTAAACAAAATGATGTGATATATATATATATA